>CM019739.1:11292418-11414368 GCA_009761775.1 Ficus carica | reverse complement strand
AGAAAGCAAATTAAAGCAAATTTAGCAAAACAACAAGAAGTAGTGGGTGAAAAACAACCTGGCCGGGTTAGTTCCATTGAGCTGCTTTAGCGTGGTGGTGGTGCTCATGCATTACCCATTGGTCCTCTTCCCGTTCGAGCACGGCCAGTGTAGAAGAGCAGAGTCTTCTTCATTCCAATCTGGATATAGTACTTCCAGACTTTATCTTGCAATCTTTGACGCCTTGCCTTCCAATATCCTGCATCCGTAGCCCTGTAAAATCGATGCCCATTCGTTACGTCCGGTCCTGCGGACAGAAGTAAGTGTGTAAGTGTGTTATATACTTTGATTATGTATCCGTAAAACATTTACAGCTTACGGGTACAACCACCTCAATTGCATTTGGCCCAACTAAAAAAGGTTGAACGATCTGGAGTTTCTGTTATCACTTTTCTTAATACAGCTAATCAGACTTTGAACAACAACACTATAATTTTGTGAGATGCACAAGAACCAAAAGATGATCAAAAGGAAAATTAATTAAAAAAAAAAAAAAAAAAGCTTTCCAAATATTTTAGCTAACTTGAGATTACCAGAGACGATCTCCGTTGCGTTCCGATTAGTTTCAACACGAAACACCAAGCTATTGTTAACAACAAGGCTAAAACCCGTCCTCCAAACAATCCAACGAGAACTATTAGAAGAGTGTCATACAAACCCAATTCCCTTATCAATGATTGCACTGGATACACCTAATGTCACATAGAGTGGGATCAAATACTTTAATACAGATGCTCATAGTGCATACTAAATTCAAAATCCAACAAACAAAAATTGCAGAGAGAATTCCTTACTTGTAAACTGAATCACTATAGAAACGGCACCCCGGCTTTTCGACATGGATCGGGACAAGATATCTTTCCAAAATACATGTCGTTACCAACCAAATGACAAGATGACAAAAGGCATCAACAAAACACAAGGAAACAGAATTCATATTACACAAAATAAAACTTGATTTGATTACGCCTGAGAAATCGACATCAACCAATCGAAAACGTATGTGCAAGCTCTGCAGTACATCCCTCCGGAACACAAAAACTAATAATAGTAAGCAGAACCGTTCATAAGGACGAAAAAAAAGGTTATATTTGCTTTTGACTGGAGAATAAGTGTCACAAAGTTCCCTGATAATAAACAGAGGCCCTCAGCTGCTCCAGTTCATCCTCATTGCCAAGGTCTCTGTTCAAAGGCATTAGACACCTTAATAGTTAAAAAACATTAAAAAAAAAAAAAAAAAAAAAAAAGAGTAATTGACCTCAATAGTCTCTGAACTTTTTAAGATGTGACACTTTAGTCCTTATTTTTTTTATGCTGACCCTAAACTCTCTAAAAAGATGATGATTTGGTAATTTCCGTTCACATTCATAAAATTTCTAACGGAATCTTACTGAAATGATTAATTTTTATACTAAAATGACTAATAACCCTCTCCCTCCCCCCCTCCCCCCTTCCCCTCTCTCTCTATGTGTTTTCGTCCACCCCTTCCCCCTCTCTCTGTCTGCCACCCCTCCCCCCCAACCCCGACTGGGTTGCCCCCCTACTCCCTCTCTTGGTTTCGCCCTCCCTCCGGCCACCGTTCGCCCTCCACCCCCACCCCCCCTCCCGCCGCTGTTCGCTCCCCACCTCGCAACTGGGTCCCCCCCTCCTGCCTCCATTCGCCCCCCACCCCGCGACTGGGTCCCCCCCTTCCTACAGCCGTTCGCCCCCACCTTACAACTGGATCCCCCCCTCCCACCTCCGTTGCCACCCCCTCCCCCTATTCGCGATTTGGGTTTTTAGGCCCCTCCCTCCACCAAAACGCCAATGCCCCCCCCCCCCCCCCCTCTCTTTGGTTCGATGCCACCGCCATTGAACTCACACCCCCTCTCTCCATTGCAGACTCCCCCCCCCCCCCCCCAGCCCCTCTTTGGTTCGATGCCGCCGCCATTGAACTCACATCCCATCTCTCCATTGCAAACCCCCCCCCCCCCCCCCCCCCCCCCCCCCCCCCCCCCCCCCCCCGAAATTGGGTTTTGAGAAAAGAAGAGAGAGAAATGAGAGAAAACTTTTTTTATTTGTTATGATTTTTTATTTTTGTTAAACTAAATACTGTTATATCACTAAAATACCCTAACAAGTTAACGGATTTTGACGGAAATGACCATAATGGCCAAAAAATAAGAGTTTAAGGTCAACTTGACAAAAAAAAAAAAAAAAAAAAGGACCAAACCGTCACATTTGAAAGAGTTCAGGGACTATATAGGACAATTACTATAAAAAAAATCGGAAGTTATCTATGTTAGAGATACACATACATGTGTGTATATATATATATATATATATATATATAAAGGAGGAGGGGGCTGGGAAGCCATGGCCCCCTATCTTTTTTTTTAGTAAAATATTTTTTTTAATTTTAATTTTAATATAGCGAGTATGTATATAAGTTAGTCTTGGCACCTTTTACAGATTTTTATTGTATTTTTACCCTACAAGAAAATTATCTTAAAATCAATAAGAATGCTCATATCCCCACACACCTATAAATGAAAATTATTTTTTTATATAAAATAATCACAAAACACACACCATATTAATCATAAATGGAATTAATATTTTAAAAAAATCCCAAGAAATTGTTCTAATTTTTCTAAACTCTAAATTGCTCTTCATCAATTTTTTTTTTAAGAAAATTTTATAACTACATAAAAAATTTCAATGGAGGGTTCAAGTGAAATAAAAATAAAAGAAAGATGTCTTTTGAAGAGCCAACAACTATTGAAATATGTATTTTTTATTTTTTAATTCATTGGTATTATGCTTTTTTTTTTCTTTTAGTAATTGAAAACAATACTCTATGGTTTTTTTTTTTTATGATTATTCTTTTTGTTTATTTTTTCTTGTTATGTTTGTTTATATGATTCTATATTTACGTATTTTTTTTAAATGCAGTATGACATTTCTTGATCATTGATTTAGACATTACTTGAGTTTTTTTTTCTTTATTATTTCCTCTCCTTTTTTTCTAAGAGATACTTTATGTTTTCTTTTTGAGAACGAAAATATATATTTTTTCTAATTTAGATTTGTTAATTTATTTTTAACAAAATAAATTAAATTAAAAAAAAAAGTGGTTGTATTAGATGTTTAAATGTGGTATTATATAAAAAAAAGTTATCTATAAAATGATAGATTGCTATGTCTATGTGAGGAAACATTTATTGGATGGGGATATTTATCAATATTGTGGGTGCAAATATAACCACTCATATTTTATTTGGCAAACGATTTGGATTTAAATGAATAAAATAGTTCATTAAAACATAAATATTAGTGGGTTTAATGGTTTGACCAAAAATTTTTTTTGACCCCCGCTATCAATAAATCCTGGCTCCATCACTGTATATATGAATGCATGATCAAATCATTAAACTAAAGGTATATAGTGATAATTAAATGTTAACAAAGAAAAAAAAAATATTTTGCCATTGAAATATATCCACTCCAAGCTAAATTATTATGAACACAAAGTCAATTAGTACTAATTTTATTCCGTTTAGAATTTAAGTTTAACTTCAACTAAACTATAATTTTTTCATCTCAATTTTTGTCTTTTTTCTGAAAAGTCAACAAAATTAATAACTAATTTTTGAAAAGTTAATCAACTCCAACTTAAATCCAACTAACTTATCAAATGGAGGCTTAATAATTGTAAACCTGATAAAAGCCGTTGCTAGACCGAGCCGCTTGATTTTCGTTTTCTTTCCTTGAATCTTACTGAGAATAGGAAGAAGAAGAACAAATCAAAACACACATTTTTAAAATTAATTCCACTACTAGAGATGGTGATGATGATAAACCAACTTTTTCTCAGAAACCTCCATCGCAGAACATCGTTGAACCGACGATCAGAGCCATCTACAACAGCCTTAGGGATCAATTTCCCCAAACGATTGAAGAAATAGCACTTGCAAGCAGCGCTTTGAGGGAACAAATCACACTGCGAAACATCTGAAAACCGAAATCGAGTTTGAGAAACCTAGAAAATCAGAGAAAGAAAGTAATGAAGAATTTTTTTTTACGACCTTGAGCCTGCTTAAGATCTTCTCTGTGTCTCAAAAGCTATTACTTTCCTCTTTGGCCTAAATCTCCACCATTAAAGCCAGGTCACCGGATCTTTTGTCTCGAACAAGGTCACGGGTCCGTCATCGGCGTCTTCAAGGGGCGTGCTCAGAGGGTCATGCGGGAGGCGGGTCCGTTGAGTTCTTTCGTCTCAAACGGTGGGTCGCGGGTAAGTTGCAAACAAGTTCTTTGAGTTTTAGGAGGGAGGGTGGACGGAGATGAGGAAAAAGAAGAAATCGCCGATTGTCGTGGGTCAATCGCCGAAGTTTACAAGGGTCACGCTTAGGTCGTGAAGGAGGAGAGAGGAAAGAAACAAAAAGAAGAGGAAATAATGTTTCCCGCGTTTCCGAGAATATAATCAATAGTTTAAATTTTAAAAACCGTGCCTTTTTTAGTGGTTTTTTCCCTTTTATTTTTTATATGGTAAAACTGCGGTAAAATCATTTTCATATACCCTATCAATAAAGTTCATTTTTAAACCATTCAAATGTAATCAAACGGCTGAGATGTTCCTTGTACATGGTAATTATCATACACCTTACCTTACAATATTATTTGATTAAGAAATTAAAAAAAAAAAAAGAAAAATTAAAAATTTTCGTCATCAGCGTCGAGATGAGGGGCCTCGAGCGCCGGGGGGGGGGGGGGGGGGAGGGAGGGATTCTGGTGGATGTCGGGGGTGGGGGGAAATGGGGGCTCAAGAACGGGGGTAGAGGGGTCTGGTCGATGTCGGGAGGGGGGGGGGGTTTGAGCACGGGTGGGAGGGGGGTGTCTGGTTCGACGTCGGGGGTAGGCGGGGGGAGGGGGGGGGGGGGGCTTGAGCGCAGGGGGAGAGGGGTCTGGTTGGCGTCAGGGGTGAGGGAGGGGGGGTGTAATAACTAATTTTTACGACGTTACGATTTCTTATAAAGAAATTCAAAATGTACCATGAAGGTATTTATGAAAAAGCCTGATTAGGTTTTTATTTAATTTTGTGAGTTCTTATGATTTTATAAGACTTAAAATGATTGCTTAGACAAGCAAGTGACCTTTTGAGTAAAAAAGGAAGAAAAATCTTATGATTTCATGTTGGTCAAATTTGACCAGAAAAGTCAAAGTTGACCAAGTAAGTCAAAGTTTGAGTAGAACGGTCAAAGAGATGACTGTGCAGTATTATGATGAGCAGTATGGAAAATATAATGCGAAAATCGTCTTTACGGACAAGATAGCATGAATAGGATTTAAAACCACCATAGAAAAATCAAGTACATCAAGTAGGAAATGAAGGGAAAAAGGGCTTTAATTGATATGGTTGTATGTCCCCAAGTATGTGAATGATGTAGTATGTGCATGCTAAGGTGCTATAATGGAATGGAATGGTTTGATTGAACCTAGAACCCATGCAAACCCTAGGTGATGCAATTTCGTAAATGGTTTGCATGGATATGATCGGGTCACATGAATGTTGGGTTGGGATGTTTGAAAATGCTACATGACTGCTTTCTAGGCTCCCGCGTGATCGGTTGAGTTAGATTGCGCAAAATAGGACGTAAAATGAACTTAAGAACGAAAACTGCCAGTTCGGGTAAAAACTAACCAGTTTTCTGGAAAGTAAAATTTGAGGCCTTTAGAGGCCGAATTGGGAAAAATGTAAAACATGAAAGTTGTAGAGAAGGGTTTTTCCTAGGGGAAACGTGGAGGGTTTTCCAAAATAAGGCTCCAACGGCCTTGGTTTTTATGAAAATCCGAGCCTGATCGTGCCCAAATTTCATGCACGGTCAGGTGGGTTCAACAGGGAATAAGAGCACGTTAGATTCCGAACTGGGTTTTCTGCCAAATACGAAAGTTGTAGTATTTTCGAGATCTAAAACTTTCGTGAAGACAACTTTTTCCATTTCAACCCAGATTATTAAAATAGAAACGGATTTCTAAAAACTGTGTAGGAAACAGGAAATTCCTACACAGGATTTTCTAAAACAATGCAGAAAAAGAGTATTTTTAATAATTTGACTGTGAAAACTGTTCCAATGACAGTTTTCAGCCCTTAATAATTTTATAAAGCCCCACTCTAAGAAACACGAATTTTTATAAGTTGATTGAAGGATTTTTGAATTTAATTTACCAAATTTTCCAGGATAATGGAAATTGGATTTTTAAAGCCAAAGTTTAGTAACAAGACGATGACGGATGGTAACCGGGAAAGATACCCGAGTTACTGGGCTTGGCCCAAAGCCCAAGTTTGACCCATAGAATGTTGACTTTGATTGACCAGGTTTGACCACCTTAAGGGTTACCCAATATAACCCTATAGGATACCAAGACTGATTATGGACTAAGAATGTTAAGGCATAGGCCCAAGGTTAGGATGGTAACCTAACCCTACCTGTATGAATGTGGGCTTAGTACCTAAGGTTACCTAATGTAACCAAGTAAGTTTTCATGTGTATGAATGGGGGACATATAACTAAAATAATGTATGAATGTTGGTTAGGTTACCAATATTTTATGGTTATGAATCCTTACTCTATGTCCGTGGAATAACAGGAGATAGCCTGTTGTTGCGCCCGAGCTTGGAGCAGCACGATATAGGACATATCAGACGAGATAAGTACAAATCCGCCTACAGCATAGGCTTTTGTTGTGATACTTACCCAAGTATGTTTGATGTGTGATATGGTGTATGTTAGAAACATGTGATGCTAGAATACGATGTGTGATATGCCAAGTTTATGGTTTAATGTATGTTATGATGTGTGATATGCAAAGTCTAAGGTATGATTATGTTATGACGTATGAAATGTCAAGTTCATGACTATGTTATGATGAAAGTATATTAAGGTTATGATATGACCAAGATAGGATTATGACTTATGTAAGTGTGACATCACGAGACATGTTTACCAATTCTTAAGTAAGAACAAGATCAAGTATGAGATGATGAAAAGCAAGTATGATGGCAAGCAAGCTTGCCTGTGTCGTACCGACCCGCGTTAGGTCGGGTTGGACTATGGTTTGAGTTGGAAATGGACTGGCCGCCCCAACCACTTTATAGTTGCACGCTCGGTACGGACACTTATGTTAAGGAGCCCATAAGTATGTTAAGTTATGAAAGAAATGTTAAGAATGAATAAGAAAGCATAATAAGAGCACAATCGGTTCATGCATATGTTATGTTATGCTATGATATGTTAAGTTATGATTATGTTATGTTATGTTATGTTACGCTATGTTATGTTATGATATGTTACGTATGTTATGTTTGTGTTGTGTCACAGTATATAGTAGTTGTACTTGCTGAGCGAAAGCTCATTGTCTTACGTCTATGCTGTAGGTAAGCAACCTACGGGCAACCTCTGATACAAGATGGAGGAACGTGGCAGGGCGAGCTGTGAAATGTGGGAATGTTAGCCGCTACGCGTTTTGTCCTTTTATATATATTATGTGATGTTCGAACATCTTTAGTTAATATTAATTATACGCTCGTACGCATCGTATAAAAAAAATTTCCGCTATTTCCGCTAAATAAGTAAATACGCCATGTTACGTTATGTATGTATGTACGGTAACGGCCTGTGCTAGGCGGGTCGTTACAGAGTTGGTATCAGAGCGGTTTCCTGCTATATAATTTCACAGACTGCTTGCCATCGCCACCATCATTGTAAGTTAAATTTATGTTTTTATATATATGCATAAATAATTAGTATGCGATTATGGTATGATAGATTCGACGATATGGATCCTGATCGGGCCGATGAAGATTGGGATGCAGCAATGTCATTTTACGAGCTGCAACCTATGTTATTTGACGGGACACGTCGGACTATGTCATTAGCGGCATGGCTATACGACATGGAGTCGATCTTTCGTATATGCCATAATGAGGCTCGCCTTCAGGTTTCGCTAGCCAGTAGATGCCTGGTAGCGGACGCCAGATTATGGTGGATTATGTTAAGAGAGCTAGCGATGCTGAGATGATCATGGGCAGATTTCCGTGCCCAAATTATTGCACGTTACGGGCCCCTATCCGACAAGGATGCTGATAAACCTTATCGTGATCCCAAGATTTACCCTGATATGTACCATAGGTGATATCACAATAATATAGCTGATTGGCACGCCTACCCACACGAGTCCATGGGCCACTATTGTAGGAGGTTCCAAGACGCTATGCTACCTCACGTCCCACGAGTTTCAGCTAATCCAGAGCTGCAGGCGTCACATGTATTCTGGGAAGGGTTACCTCCCGAGATTAGACAATTCGTTCCAGCACTTATGGCTGGAATAATAGTAGGAAATATGATAGACTATTATCAAGTGCCATTGACGACGCCGGTATAAGGGAGCCACTGCACGAGGCAGGCCCGGTATTTCCCGAGGACCCGATTCCAGCAGTTCCACTGCAGGAGATACCGCCATAGGAGGCAGAGGTTGACGCAGGCGCCGAGGACGATCCAGAGGAGATATTATTCGACGATGGAGGTTGGGACGTAGACTCCGACGCTTCTTCCGTAGTCTCGATCGGGCACATAGACTAGGCTTAGGACCGACTCTCGTTAGATTATTCTTCTGACGATAAGACTGTACGAATGTGTGATGGTAAAGTGGTAGCCACGTCCATCTCAGTTTTGACCATGTACGGTGGTAAAGTGGTAGATACTTCCATCGCAGTTTTGACTATGTACATAAATTATATGTACCTATGATATAGTAAAGATGATGTACTTTTTGTAAGTATACAAAAAGTCAGTTCAAGTATGAGATGTACATAAAGATGCTATGCTAAGAAAGTGTTATGTTATGATTATGAAAGCTATATCCGATGTGATACAATGATGTCATTATGTTATGGTATGATAAGTATGATAAGCATACGATATGTTATGGTGATACTATGTTATGATACGAATAGTACGATAATGTTATGACACGATGTATTAAGATATGATACGATAAGTCATGCATGAAAAGAAGGGTATTAGTAGTACGATAATATATTTTCTTATGATTTAATAGGATATTAGAATATGGTACGCCCGTGTAGAACGGTACCTCTAAATCCGCCCGAGCCGGATATTGTAGATGTAGTAGGGAATTTGCAACGGCAATTGCTTGAATAGCAACAAGAAACGAATAAATTACGTGAGCAGATCGCTCGAATAAACCAGAGACCCTAGGTTAATGAGGTTCCACCGCCAGTTCATCAGGTAGCCCCAGTAGCACCTCCGGTACCAGATGTCCAACCGGATGCCCAACAAGAGGTTCCAAGAGATGTTGAAGTTCCGATAGCACCCGTCGGAGTATAAGTAAACCCACTGTTAGTATGAGAGGATCTATTGTATGAGCGATTCATGCGAATGAAGGCGCCTGAATTCGAAGGACCGACTGCCCCAATAGCCGCTAATAACTGGTTAATTGATATCCAAGTTATTTTGGATTTCATGCGGTTGACAGAGCAGGAGAAAGTTCTCTGTGTTTCTTTTGCTCTCAAAAAGGACGCAAAGCATTGGTGGATGACCGTCTAGATACGTCGGGATGTCACGAACATGAGCTGGCAAGATTTCGTGACCGAGTTTCATACCATGTACTATAATAGGGAAGTCCTTGCAGCTCAAAAAGATGAGTTTACGAGCTTAAGACAAGGATCGATGACAATAATGGAAGCTGTCTAGAAGTTTGAGCAATTAGCTCGTTTGTGCCCGGAATTGGTGCCGAACGAAACGGAAAAGGTGAGAAGGATGATGAAGATGTTTCGGACTGATATTGCCAAGCAAGTGAGTGTTGGCAGTGGCCCACCTACCCTAGTATCCGACTGTGTGAGTCAGGCAATAAGAGCCGAATACTGGATAAACCAGGACAAGGAAGCAATGGTTCAGCTTTTTAAAGCTAAAAATGAGGAGAAGGCTATAGTAAAGCCAACACAGTCCCGACAGAGTTCTGAATCGTACCCAAGAGGCCAAACTAGCAACCCTACCCAAGGTTCCAAACAGTCTGGGAGAAACAAAAGAAAAGAAAATTTCACTGGTCAGGGGCAACAAAGGAACTACCCTTAGAAAAAGAATAACCGAGGGAATGAAGGTACTAACACTGACTACGTGGTGTGCACTAAGTGTGGAAGGAAACAACCGGGAATGTTTAGAATGGGGACGAATGCTTGCTACCTTTGTGGCAAGGAGGGGCACTATGCAAGGAACTGCAACCTGAACAACCAAAACCAGAACCCTCCTTATCGGAGCCAGAACACAAGCAGTCAATTGCACGCAGTCCAAGCGAGGCTTGAAGGACCCTCGATTGCGCAAAGCAGATTAGAGGCTCCTGAACCCCAAGCCAGGATTTATGCCTACACCAAGGGAGATGCCGAAGCTGGGACTTCGCATGTGGTGACAGGTTAGATTTTTATCGCCACATATGATGCTATTGCGTTGTTTGATTCTGATGCCACTCACTCGTTTGTATCTATGGAGTTTGCCCAGAAATTAGGAAGAGAGATAATTTAGAACAGCCTTCAAAACCTCTTTGCCATCTGGAAAGCTTTTATGGTCCAATTTTTGGCTGCGAAATACTTACGTAGTTATCTGTGGCAGAGAATTGTTTGTAGTTCTCATCGCGATCAAGCTTCAGGATTTCGATGTGATATTAGGAATGGATTTCTTAGGCAAATACAATGCCAAGATCGACTGCCGAAAGCGTTGTGTGACGTTCAGCCCTTACGGTGAGGAAGAGTTTAATTTTTTTTTGAACAGTCGCGGAGCTTAGTAACCAGGCTAGTTTCGGCAATAAAGGCTTGGAAAATGTTAGCTAATGGATGCCAAGAATATTTAGCTAACATGGTGGACAAAGATCGAGAAGTGGAGTTAACACCGGAAAATGTTCCCTTTATAAAGGAATATGTGGATATCTTTCTGGAGAAATTACCAGGATCCCCGCCGGAACGGGAAATTTTGTTTGAAATCGAATTGCTGCCTGGAGCCGTACCAATACCGAAAGTGCCTTATCGTATGGCACCTGCCAAACTTAGAGAGCTTCAAGTACAGTTACAAGAACTGCTTGGCAAATGATTCATCCGGCGAAGTCACTCTCCATGAGGAGTGCCTGTTTTGTTCGTTGAGAAGAAGGATGGATCATTGCACATGTGTATCGATTATCGTGAGCTGAACAAGATTATGATTAAGAACAAGTATCCCCTTCCGAGTATTGATGATCTTTTTTATCAACTCAGGGGAGCCCTAGTATTTTCGAAAGTCGATCTGCGATCAAGATATCATCAGCTCAGGATCGAGGAGTCGGATATCTCCAAAACGGCTTATCGAACACGATATGGGCATTATGAGTTTTGGTTATGCCATTTGGATTAACCAACACCCCTGCTGCTTTTATGGACCTTATGAACAAAGTGTTCAAAGAATACTTAGACAAGTTCGTTATTATTTTATTGATGATATTTTGATTTATTTAAGGTCTAAGGAGGAACATGAGCATCACCTTAGGTTGGTGATGGAAACGTTAAGACGGAATAAGCTGTATGCGAAGTTCACATATTTTGAATTTTGGCTGGAGAAAGCTCATTTCTTAGCTCATGTGGTGCTAAAGGAAGGAATTTCCGTAGACCCTGCGAAAGTAGAGGCGGTCAGTACATGGCCGATACCCAAGAATGTTACGGAAATAAGGAGCTTTCTTGGTTTAGCCGGATACTACCGATGTTTGGTCGAGGGATTTTTCAAGATTGCTGCATCACTAACAGCCCTTACTCGAAAAGGGAAGAAAATTGAATGGACCCAGAAGTGTGAGGAGAATTTTTAAGACCTCTGCAAATGGTGTCATTCACTTCAAAGGAATGATTTGTGTTCCTAGCTTTGAATTTTTAAAGGATCAGATAATGTCGGAAGTACATAAGACGCCATATTTGATACATCCAGGAGTTTCCAATATGTACAAAGAACTCCGAGAGAATTATTGGTGGCCAAATATGAAGAATGAAGTAGCAGAATACGTGTCGAAGTGCCTAACTTGTTAGAAAGTTAAGGCTGAACACCGACATCCTGGAGGAGATTTGCAGAAATTAGAACTTCCTAAATGGAAATGGGAGCAAATTACTATGGATTTTGTAGTAGGACTGCCCAGGATTGCAAGTGGGAATGACACGATTTGGGTTATTGTGGATAGATTAACCAAATCAGCCCACTTCATCGCAATCGAGGCCACCTTTTCAGTAGAAAAATTGGCTATAATCTATGTATCCCAGATAGTTAGACTGCATGGAGTGCCAAAATCGATCATTTCGGATCGTGATGGACGTTTCACCTCTCGATTTTGGACAAGTGTTCATAATGCTATAAGGTCGAAATTGAAAATCAGTACGACATTTCACCCCCAAACTAATGGCCAATCGGAAATAATCATCCAGACACTAGAGGATATGCTAAGATCATGTATCTAGATTTCAAGGGAAATTGGGATCCGAAGCTGCCATTGATCGAATTTTCGTATAACAATAGTTATCATGCTTCAATTGGTATGGCCCCATTTGAAGCATTATATGGAAGGAAATGTTGATCTCCTACCCATTGGCAGGAAGTTGGACAGAAACAACTTCAAGCAACGGATTTTATCAAAAAGACCTCTAAAGATATCAAGAAGATAAAGCAGAGGCTCGACATAGCTTTTAGCAGAAAAAAAAAAAAAAAAAAGTTATGCAGATGAACATAGAAGGCTTTTGGAAATTCCAAGTTGGAGTGGCCGTGTTCATTAAGATTGCTCCTATGAAAGGAGAAATAAAGTTTGACAAAAAGGGGAAGCTTAGTCCAAGATACATAGGACTGTTTAAAATCCTTAAGAGGATTGGAAAAAACAACCTACAAGCTTACCTTACCGCCAGAATTAGCTTCGATGTACAACGTTTTTCACGTCTTGATGTTAAAAAAGTATGCACCGGATTCTTCCCACGTACTTAGTTAAGAACCAGTGGAGGTTCAAACGGACTTGACCTACGAAGAGAAACCAGTTCGAATTTTGAATTGGGAAGAGAAGGTCCTAAGGAAACAAAACCATTTTCATGGTTAAAAAGTTATGGCAAAACCTTAAGGTTGAAGAAACAGCCTGGGAATTTGAAGATGAGATAAGGAAGAACTATCCCAGTTTATGCTAATTTTCGAGGACGAAAATTTTAAGGGAGGTAGATTGTAGTAACTAATTTTTACGACGTTACGATTTCTTGTAAAGAAATTCAAAATGTACCATGAAGGTATTTATGAAAAAGCCTAATTAGGTTTTTATTTAATTTTGTGAGTTCTTATGATTTTATAAGACTAAAAAATGATTGCTTAGACAAGCAAGTGACCTTTTGAGTAAAAAGGGAAGAAAAATCTTATGATTTCATGTTGGTCAAAGTTTGACCAGAAAAGTCAAAGTTGACCAAGAAAGTCAAAGTTTGAGTAGAACGGTCAAAGAGATGACTGTGCAGTATTATGATGAGCAGTATGAAAAATATACTGCGAAAATCGTCTTTACGGGCTAGATAGCATGAATAGGATTTAAAACCACCATAGAAAAATCAAATACACCAAGTAGGAAATGAAAGGCAAAAGGGCTTTAAGAAATAAGAAAAATTTTATACAGTCCATTTTTACACAGATGAATTTTAGACTGTAGTACAGTATAATAATATTGTGTATTAGTGAGCACAGTATTGAAAATATCTGTGTTAGCATAACAGTGGACTGCATTTGAAGGAAAAAGCCAAACAAGGCCTTAGAAGGATGACATCACCTTATCACCAAATTATGACATCATTCATTGAATTAAAGAAAAAGGTGGAAAGAAATCAAAACTTGGCCTCCAAGACTAACCCTAATGGCCGGCCACATGGAGGGCTAATGTGCAAATTTTTATGCAAAATATTGCTTCTTCAAGGACTAATGAGCAATATTGAAGAATTCTCCATCACCTATAAATAGGTGGAGGGTGTGAACCATTTTGTTCTCAAAAATTGGAAAAGTTAGCCAAACTTTGCCAAAATTTCCTCTCAAAAATCCGAACACAAGGAAGAGAGAAAAATTAAAAACTCAAAGGGGGGGTGGTCGGATTTGAGCTAGAACCCAAGCAAAAGTTTGAAAAAAATTTTGGTGCCCATTAGGCTAGGATGCCGGTTGTTGGAGGAGACCAAGGGGGGAGAGAAATTTCGGATCAAACCCTAACCTAGACTTGTCTTGAATCAAGGTAACTCTCCCTTGGCCCTAAACTTTTAAATTGAGCTTCAATTTGAAATGTAAGTGTATTTCAAGTTGAATTTGTAAGAGCATAAGCTCAATTTAATTTTATGCCCTAGTTTAGAAATAATTAGGAATGGTGCTTGATTTAGGTGTAGGGTGGTTTGCTTTGCTAAGTATGCATGATTTTATGCTTTGAATGCATGAACCTAGGGTTTACAAGTTTTATGCTTGATATGGTTGTATGTCCCCAAGTATGTGAATGATGTGGTATGTGCATGCTAGTGTGCTAGAATGGAATGTAATGGTTTAAATGAACCTAGAACCCATGCAAACCCTAGGTGATGCAATTTCGTAAATGGTTTGCATGGATATGATCGGGTCACATAAATGTTGGATTGGGACGTTTGAAAATGCTGCATGACTGCTTTCTAGGCTCCCGCGTGATCGGTTGAGTTAGATTGCGCAAAATAGGACGTAAAATGAACTTAAGAACGAAAACTGCCAATTCGGGTAAAAACTGGCCAGTTTTTTGGAAAGTGAAATTTGAGGCCTTTAGAGGCCGAATTGAGAAAAATGTAAAACATAAAAGTTGTAGAGAAGGGTTTTTCCTAGGGGGCAGCATGGAGCGTTTTCCAGAATAAGGCTCCAACGGCCTTGGTTTTTATGAAAATCCGAGCCTAACCGTGCCCAGACTTCATGCACGGCCAGGTGGGTTCAACAGGGAATAAGAGCACGGTAGAGTCCGAACTGGGTTTTCTGCCAAACATGAAAGTTGTAGTATTTTCGAGATCTAAAATTTTCGTGAAGACAACTTTTTCCAATTTATCCCAGTTTTTTAAAATAGAAACAAATTTTTAAAAACTGTGCAAGAAACAGGAAATTCCTGCACATGATTTTCTAAAACAATGCATAAAAAGAATATTTATAATTTGACTGTGAAAACTGTTCCAATGGCAGTTTTCAGCCCTTAATAATTTTTATAAAGTCCCACTCTAAAAACCACGAATTTTTATAAGTTGATTGATGGATTTTTGAATTTAATTTACCAAATTTTCCAGGATAATGGAAATTGGATTTTTAAAGCCAAAGTTTAGTAACAAGACGATGACGGATGGTAACCGGGAAGGATACCCGAGTTACTGGGCTTGGCCAAAGCCCAAGTTTGACCCATAGAATGTTGACTTTGGTTGACCAGGTTTGAACACCTTAAGGGTTACCCAATATAACCCCATAGGATACCAAGACTGATTATGGACTAAGAATGTTAAGGCATAGGCCCAAGGTTAGGATGGTAACCTAACCCTACCTGTATGAATGTGGGCTTAGTACCTAAGGTTACCTAATGTAACCAAGTAAGTTATCATGTGTATGAATGGGGGACATATAACTAAGATTATGTATGAATGTTGGTTAGGTTACCAACATTTTATGGTTATGAATCCTTACTCTATGTCCGTGGAATAACAGGAGATAGCCTCTTGTTGCGCCCGAGCTTGGAGCAGCACGATATAGGACATAGCAGACGAGGTAAGTACAACGCTGCCTACAGCATAGGCTTTTGTTGTGATACTTACCCAAGTATGTTTGATGTGTGATATGGTGTATGTTAGAAACATGTGATGCTAGGATACGATGTGTGATATGCCAAGTTTATGGTTTAATGTATGTTATGATGTGTGATATGCAAAGTCTAAGGTATGATTATGTTATGACGTATGAAATGTCAAGTTCATGACTATGTTATGATGAAAGTATATTAAGGTTATGATATGACCAAGATAGGATTATGACTTATGTAAGTGTGACATCACGAGGCATGTTCACCAATTCTTAAGTAAGAACAAGATCAAGTATGAGATGATGAAAAGCAAGTATGATGGCAAGCGAGCTTGCCTGTGTCATACCGACCCGCGTTAGGTCGGGTTGGACTATGGTTTGAGTTGGAAATGGACTGGCCGCCCCAACTACTCCATAGTTGCGCGCCCGGTACGGACACTTATGTTAAGGGGCCCACAAGTATGTTAAGTTATGAAAGAAATGTTAAGAATGAATAAGAAAGCATAATAAGAGCATAATCGGTTCATGCATATGTTATGTTATGCTATGATATGTTAAGTTATGATTATGTTATATTATGTTACGCTATGTTATGTTATGATATGTTACGTATGTTATGTTTGTGTTGTGTCGCGGTATATAGTAGTTGTACTTGCTGAGCGAAAGCTCATTGTCTTACGTCTATGCTGTAGGTAAGCAACCTACAGGCAACCTCTGATACAAGATGGAGGAGCGTGGCAGGGCGAGCTGTGAAATGTGGGAATGTTAGGCGCTACGCGTTTTGTCCTTTTATATATATTATGTGATGTTCGCACATCTTTAGTTAATATTAATTATACGCTCGTACGCATCGTATAAAAAAAAATTTCGCTATTTCCGCTAAATAAGTAAATACGCCATGTTACGTTATGTATGTATGTACGGTAACGGCCTGTGGTAGGCGGGTCGTTACACGGGGGGGAGGGAGGGGCTCGAGCGCGGAGGCAGGGGGTCTAGTCGATGTCGGGGGTGGGGGGCAGATTTGGTCGGGGGGGTCCATCACCGGAGTCGGTGGGGAAGTCGTCAGCGTCGAGGAAGGAAAGGGGTGGTTTTTTTTATTAAAAAAAAATTATTTATTAATCTATACTAATATGAGGTAAGGTGTATGATAATTATGATACACAAATAATATCTTAACTGTTTGATTTAATCTTAACTATTTAAAAATGAGTTTTATCAATAGGGTATATAAAAGGGATTTTACCGTAGCTTTAACCTTTTTTATATCAATGGCCTTTTTTTGGGGGGCCGGGGGGGGGGGGACGTACATAACTGCCCTTTTTTTGTGATGGATTTTAATATATATATATATATATATATATGTATAGGAATCGACGTACATAACTGCCCTTTTTTTGTGATGGATTTTAATATATTTATATATATATATATATATAAAACAAAAAATACATTATTGTTTTTATAATTTTTTAATTTTTTATGCATTTCTTTTAAATTTCTTTGGAATGTTAGTTGCTCTATTGGATTAATAAAGCTATGATTAATTTCTCCAAAATGTAATAGTAATGTTTTTTGCAGTTTAGTTGGTCCTAGTTAACAAAAAAAAAATTTGAGAGAGATAAAGAAAAACGTTTTTGGCTGGAGGTTCGATTCATCACTGGGCCCAAGGCCATTAAATTTCATATGTATATCAAAGAATGCCAGAGGAAAATACATCTCTAACAAACACAAAGTCGTTATAATTCTTCTTGTAATTTGTCCAGCTTATGGCATTGAAGAAATAGCACGATCAAAATCTTACCTTCTTGTCTAAAACTGAATGAAGTGCAATTGGAAGCATTTGTGCATAAATACATGACAATCGTGAGATTTCATGCCAATGAGTTTTAAATCCTTCGTTGAAACCAAGTTTCGAATATCTGAGGAGTACCCCTCAGGAATATCTACTTTAATTTTTTCCTCTTTCTTCAAAGTAAAACAAGCTGGGGGTAGACGAACTCGGCCATTAATGCGTTGAAGAGCCAACTCTTTCCTTGTTCCAATTGCTTCTAGATCTTCACGGGTTGCACGTCAATCTTTGGTTTTCCCAGGAATATTAAGCATAGTCCCTGTTAGACTATCGCAAACATTCTTTTCTATATGTATAACATCAAGGCTGTGTCGCACCAATAAATGTTGCCAATATTCTAATTCAAAGAATATAGACTTTTTTTTTTTTTTTTCCAAAGATTTCTAACTTTTCTTTCATCCTCTGTATCGTTAGCATACTTTTCTTTGTCTTTCTTTCCTTTACCAAAATGATTAGTCAATCGACACACTCTTGTTTACAGGAGCTTCTTCAAACTCTTGTTTACCATCAAAGGCCTTTTTATACCTTCGATATGGATGATGACGCCCTAAATATGTGCCCCATGAAAGATTCCTTATTTCCATGTTTCAACCTTTTTGAATGCGTCTTCTCCCTACATATCGGACACGCTTTCTTACCTTTAACAATGCATCCAGACAAGTTACCATAAGCATGAAAGTCACTAATTGTCATCAGTAGTACCGCTCTCAACAAAAAATGCGCGTTCCTATATCCATCAAAGCAGTCTACTCCATTCCACAATTGTTTCAAATCATCTATCAACGGCGCCAAATAGACATCTATATCATTTCCAGGTTGTTTAGGCTTTGATATTATCAAAGTTAGTAACGTGAACTTTCTTCTCGTGCATATATCCCGAGGAAGATTGTAAATTACAAGAAATACCGGCCAACAACTATATGAAGTGCTAAGAGTACTGTGGGGATTGATACCATCAGCAGAAAGACCTAGGCGAAGGTTTCTCGGGTCTTCCTTAATTTTGGGCCACTTCTCATCCACTTTCTTCCATGCCAGTAAGTCTGCTATATGTCGAAGTTTTCCATCTTTTATTCTTTCATCCTCATGCCACCTCAAATTTTTAGCATGCTTGGGATTCCGAAACAATCTTTTAAACCTCGGGATAAAAGGAATGTACCATAAAACCTTTGTTGGGATCCCGACTTGTTCTTCCTTAGTGATCTTGTTGTATTTCCATCTCGAACACTTGCACACAGGATATATGCTTTCATTGGTAAATTCTTTCCTTATAAGATGCGATCATTTGGACATGCATGGATTTTCTCATGACCCATTCGTAATGAGGACAAAATTTTCCCGGGCAATAAATCTTTCATGAAACTAAGCATTTCTGAGAACGCGTTGTTACTCAAGTCATTTCGTGCTTTTAAATTAAATAATCTTATCAGTGATGGTAATTTTTTACATTTTGAACCAGGATAAATTAACTTTTCCGCATTTTCAATCAGCGTTTCAAAATTTTCAGCATGGTCAATCATATCATTGACCATAGCTATTGGGTGGTCTTCAAAGTCATCATATATTTTATCATATTACCTTCTAACCCTTTTAAGAGATAGATTCTCACTACGTGGCTTTTCACCATGCTTCTTCCATGGATCATAGTTCACATCTATCCCATCGCATATTAAATGACTTTTAATTTCAACCCAACTCATTTTCTTTAGATTACCGCAATTCACACAAGGGCAACTCTTGAATTCTGGATTAAGAACATGTTCTAAAGCAAACTTTAAGAAACTATCGACCCCTTCTCAATACTCTTTTGACAACCTATCCATCAGCATCCACTTCTAATCCATTCTTGGTAAGGCCGGAAATTCATGTCAACAAGTCGGGTTTGTATTGGATTGAAGTCAACACGAATTGTCAAAACTCTAACACGGACCCGACCCATGACCTGCTGGGTCAAAAAATCTTAACACTAACTCGACCCGTCGGGTTGACAGGCCGACCCGACCTGATCGCAACACACTACTTTGGGTTGATTAACACAACACGACCCATTGACCTGCGACCCTTCGACCCGCTAACCCGCCAGAAATAAGGAAAATATTTTAAAATATATATATTTTTAACACACAATTAAGATCCATATGAAGCAAATTAAGCAATATACCATCACATATTATCAATATAAAAAACAAAATCATATATATCCATAATTAGTTCATCACAAAAGGTTAATCAAAACACAAAACTATATAAACTCATAACTAGTTCATCCAAAAGATCACCACTAAGTTAACCTGAATTGTACAAAATTTTGAATGGGTTGTTAAGGGTGATTTCGTGACCCAAACCCAACCCATATTTTTATTGTGTCATGCGGGTTCGACCCAAAATCAACCCGCACCCTTTTTTCCCAACCCTAACCCACATTTTTTTCGTGTCGAGTTCATGTCATGACCCGAATTGCTAGCCCTAATTCTTAGCAATCAAATCCACAATCTTAAAATTTTCAAGGTCAAGACAATGAACAATAATTAAAAGGTCAAGATAATAAATGAAAGATCTGTTTTTAACTATTTACCAAATTTAATTAATTTTTCCAAATTAATTCAATCACTGTAAGTAAAGTAAATAGATAAACACAAGCAAATTTTTACAAGGTTCGGTTACCCTACTCCGCGAGGCCACACCCAGACAGTGAATAATCCACTAACTGTTAAACGGTTACAAGCACTGATGGACTTATACAAACTGAAGACTCCTTCTCCTCGTTGCCACCGGTCATCTTGAACCAAGTTAATAAATCTATTCTACAAGATACCCTCATTAGTTACGTTGAACTCCCTTTAACCGCTAATGCCTTCTCCCAAAGACTTTAAATCTTTCTTCCGAAAGACGTAAGAATGCAACGGCTTCATAAGGTCTCAAAGTACTCAGATTTATCTCAAAGCTCGTACCCCACAATCTATTTTTGAGACTATAGATAAGCAACCATAGTCAATCTTCAAAAATCTCGTATTAAAAATAATTTAAATTTCACAATGTTTTCTGATCTGTTGCAACACTTCCGAAAATACATTGAAATTTAAATATAGAAACTTCCTCCATAATCTGAATTAAATTTCCTTCATAATATTTACTGATAAATCATGAAAAATCTTCAAGAAATTCCAGATATAAAATCTTCCAACTTTCCAGATTTTAAATACAAGATTCTTCTTTTTGGGATAGTTAGTATTTCTAATTTAAATAAGATAAGGAAACCTACTCAAATTAGAAATCTCTTTATAAATGAAATCCCAATATAATCTCCAATTTAATTCAGGCAACCACCATTGACTTTTACCAAAACAGAACTGCCAATTTGTAGACTAAATCAATTGCACTCTACCACGTCAGCTTCTAAATCATGCAACTTTCCCAATTAAGTAGCTAGCCATATCTTCAAAACGTATCAATTGTTGCAACACATATTGCAACACCCAATGAAACTCCAGAAACTAGCTTACGAAATATTGTTTTTGGTTTTTCTAACAAAATTGCCATAAATGCCAACATACAAAAACCTAACAATCTTCCCCTTTGGATTTTTGGCATTTGTAACTTTGTATGCAAACCATTGTGAAAGAGACCTTAGGACCTTTCTTACAAGTTTAGTCTCAGAATATTTTTTCCAAAGGCAAAAGCTTCATTGGCTATGTCGCACAACTTAACGTTGAAATCAGCAATTGTTTCACTCTCGAGCGTACTAAGATTTTCAAACCGCATTCACAAAATTTGAAGTTTTGACATCTTCACAGCAGTTGTGCCTTCATACGTTGTTTCCAAAATAGTCCAGGCTTCTTTGGCAGTTTCACACGTGCAATGGCGGAAGGGGGGGGCATGGTTCCCCCTAGCTTTTTAATCCTTTTTTTTATTATTATTTTTAAATTTTAGTATAAATTTTTTTTATTTTAATATAGTGAGTATGTG
This sequence comes from Ficus carica, assembly GCA_009761775.1. Taxonomy (NCBI): domain Eukaryota; kingdom Viridiplantae; phylum Streptophyta; class Magnoliopsida; order Rosales; family Moraceae; genus Ficus; species Ficus carica. The sequence continues at coordinate 11,392,672 of CM019739.1, read as the reverse complement.
TATAAGTTAGTCTTGGCACCCCTTAAAGATTTTTGATGTATTTTTACCCTATAAGAAAATTTATCTTAAAATCATTAAGAATGCACATACCCCCACATGTCTATAAATGAAAATAATTTTTTTATAAAAAATTAAAAAAACATAGACCACATTAACCATAAATGGAAATAATATTTTAAAAAAATCATAAGAAATTGTTTTTAAATTCTTCTAAACTCTAAATTGCTCTTCATCAAATTTTTTTCTTGAGAAATTTTTATAACTACACGAAAATTTTCAACAACATTGGAGTTAACAACATTAAAAATTGCACACGTGGAAATCAATTTGAACTGATTGGAGTTAACAACATTGAAAATTGCATTCAGGCCTTGGAGTTATTCTTGACCAACTGATCTTTATCACTGGTCCAAGATTCTTCAGACTTGGGTACAGATTTATTCTCATCATCTTTGGTAGTAGGTTGTTCCCAACCGGTTAAAATAGCACGCCATGCTTTCTCATCAAGTGCCTTAATAAAAGCCTTCATACGAGCTTTCCAGTAAGGATAATTACTCCCATCAAGTAGCGGTGGGCGTGAAACAGATCCTTATTCGCATAGAAAATCTATGCTTGCAAAACAAATCAAATCCAAAAATCTAACCTAGAAAATAGCATTAGTAACCTGCTCTGATACCAATTGAAAGATCTGTAACTATTTACCGAATATAATTAATTTTTCCAAATTAATTCAATTACCGTAAACAAAGTAAATAGATAAACACAAGCAAATTTTTACGAGGCTCGATTACCCTACTCCTCGAGACCACGCCCAGATGGTGAATAATCTACTAACTATCAAACGATTACAAGCACTAATGGACTTATACAAACTGAAGACTTATTTTCCTTGTTGCCGCCGGTCGTCTTGAACCAAGTCAATGAATCTATTTTACAAGTTCCCCTTGCTAGCTACGTTGAACTCTCTTCAACCGCTAATGCCTTCTCCTGAAAGACGTAAGAATTCAACGGCTTCGAAAGGTCTCAAAGTACTTAGATATATCTCAGAGCTTGTACCCCATAATTCGTTTTTGAGACTATAAATAAGCAACCATAGTCAATCTTCAAAAATTTCTGAGTAAAAAAATTTTAAATTTCACAGTGTTTCCTGATCTGTTGCAACACTTCTGAAAATACTTTGAAATTCAAATATAGAAACTTCCTCCACAATCCGAATTAAATTTCCTCCATAATAGCTGCTGATAAATCACAAAAAACCTTTGAAAAACTCCATAAATAAAATCTTCAAACTTTCCAGATTTCAAATGCGAGATTCTTCTTTTTGGGATAGTTTTAATACCTACTCAAATTAGAAATCTCTTATTAAATAAAATCTCAAGATAATCTCCAATTTAATTCAAGCAACCACCATTGACTTTTACCAAAACAAAAACTGCCAATTTGTAGACTAAATCAATTGCACTCTACCACGTCAGCTTCCAAATCATGCAACTTTCCCAATTAAGTAGCTAACCATGTCTTCAAAATGTACCAATTATTGCAACACATATTGCAACACCCAATCAAACTCCTAAAGCTAGCTTACAGAATACTGTTTTTGATTTTTCTAATAAAGTTGCCATAAATGCCAACATACAAAAACCTAACAATAAACTTATCAATTTGTAATAACTATGTAGGGAAAAAAAAAAAAAAAAAGTGAGTGTTTAAAACGGATAGTATCTTAAGTATTCTAATAGTTAGATATGCTAACAAGAAAAGTCAAAAAATATTTTTATATGACCTGATAAGAGAATTTATAGACTATAAAGCATAGTATTGCAATGGACATATCGCAGAGGAAATATTCCAAAAAAAAAAAACTGAAACGAATGATTAAAAAAGTGTCAATCAAAATACCATAAGTCATAATAAATAAATAAACAAGAATCTTCAAAACTATGATGAAATACTTATACACTCGAATCCTCATATCTCAAAAGAAAAAGATTTAGCAAAAAGATTTTAAAAGAAAAAATCAAGGAGGTTAATTAGGGCACAAACCTTCAATGGCGAAGTTGGGGGGAGACATGCGGTTTGGAGATCTGGTGCGTGGGTATAATCTCTGTGTGAGTTTTTTTATTTTCTATTTTTCCGCCTCACACCTACATTAATAGCAATCGGTACTTCGTGTCATATAAAGAAAAGAAGTCCACATGAAAGACTTCCAGCAATTTCCAAACCGCCACTTTCCACGTATATATTATATTCTAATTTTTTTTCCTTCTAAAACAATATATTTAATCTTTCTTTAAAAAAATTTGTTTATTTATTTATTTTATTATAATGGGAGGCCATTTAAATGTCAATTAAAATAGTTATCTAATATATAAATAGTAATATTTATCAATATCGGAATAGATTTTTTAAATGATAAGTCTCAATTTAATTAATAAAAAACTACAATTTGTTTTTCTAAAAATTAAAAAAATAAAAAAAAGACTTTATTGTGTTTACGATTACTATGAGAGAATAAGTCTCAATTTAATTAGTAAAAAACTCTAAATTTGTTTTTCTTAATAAAAAAAGACTTTATAATGTTTACAATTAAATTTCTTAATAATCTTAAAATTGATAATAAATTGTGGTTGTATGTATAATCTAAAGGTAATTCTATGCATGACTTCCCGTAAAATATTGAGTTTGATTCTCTTATATCCACAAATTCAATAAACTAATGTGAATATGTTTATATCATTATCTCTCAATAAGAAAACGATGAAGGAAAAATTATTCATTCAACTGATCATGAATATTATTATTAGTGTTATCATATAAATCAATAATTAAAAAAACTTAATTAAAGCATCTCCCTTAACAAAGACAATTAGATAAACAAATTGCTATATGCTAAAAATTGAAAAAGAAAAAAGAATAATGATCCTATATATGTTATAGAACAATATGAACTAGCGGTTATTTTAACAAAATCAAGAAAAATTAATATTGATTGACATAGCTATTTACATTTACATATTAATTTACATATTAATGTCACCTAAATTTAGCCGAACCTTTTAGATGTCAGTTTTAGAAAAATGACGACAAATACATTTGATGTCGCTTTGCTAAAAGTGACATTAAAAGCTTTTTACATGGCCACTTTAAACGTCGTTTAAAGTGATGTTATATTAGTGATGTCTAAACATTTGACGTCACTTTATTAAAAATGACGTTAAAAGCTTTTTAAATGACCACTTTAGACGTCACTTTTAGAAGTAAAGCTATATTAGTGATGTCTAATATTCGTTTTCTACTAGTATATATGATATCATTGTATAATGATAGACATGTTATTAGATACATATTTACAAATTAAAAATAATAATATTTTGATTCGGACCGTAAGTTTAGATTTATACTGTAAACTAGAAAAAGAGTATAATAATGGTTATGGTCAATGTAAATAAGGTCAACTAAAAGGTAAAATTCACTCTACATGTAGAACATATTTAAAAATATGCTATTACTATAATATTTCAAAAGTTTTGCTATATTTCCATTTCACAACTCAAATGTGCCATCTTGTATAAGTTCTCCAAAATTTTCTCTTGTTAAAATATATCAACGAGCTTAATTAAATTAATTTCAAATTATTATAAACATCTAATGTTTTTATTGGACGACATACAGCTTTTTCTAGTTACAAACATTAACTAACTCTAACATAAAATTGAAAAAAATAAAAAATAAAAAATAAAAAATCACTGGCTAGAAAATTACAACTTACTCTGTAGTTAGAAATTAGTGTTAGCTATTTCTAATATTCAGTACCGACTCGAAAATAACAACTCAAAGTTAGAATGTCTAACATTTTTTTCAAGAAGTAGAATTTTGAATTTAGTAGGACACTGGTTAAAGCCTTCAACTAATGAAAATTAAAACAAAATCTGACATACAAATGATTTCATGTTTAGCACAATATTTGGTAATTGTTAGAGGTGGCTTTTTTTTTTTTTTTTTTTTTTTTCACTGGGGACCCAAGTCGGGGATTGAGATAGGTTGTTTCACATAAGAACAATAAATATTTCTGAAAAAAATTATATATTTTTTTAAATGCATTTAATATAAAATTCTATTGTTTCATATGTGTGTTTTGCTATAATTAAGTTTGTTTTGTGAGAAGATAAGTTTTCAATTTGTAAGAAATTTTGTTGACGATGAATATTGTAATAATAGGGATTGAAATGGGCATGGATAAGGTCTCACAGGGGATAGGGATAGTGATGAAAGAAGCATTCCTTGATCCCACTCTATCCCTTTACATTATCATGCGTAATAATTGTGATTTTTCACATTTTCGTTATTGGTAGAACCTCGTAATTGTAATTTAGTTTTAGCTTATGAATTTTGCTTAATATCTTTTAGTAAAACCAACCGGTTGTAGTATATGAATTGTTTGCAGAAGATAGAGTCCATGATTCATATAAATATATATATGTCAAATTATTATAACTTGTTATTGTAATTATTTGCTGATCTATTATAATTAGGATTATTTCGTCTATTAATTATTATGATTGTCAAAAAAGTTCTAAAATAAATATATAAAAAATTGAACAAACACAGCAATTGATCATTCAATAATAAATAAATAAAAATAGAGAGAGAAAAGAAGTTGTTGTACAACTTCCACAATGCTGCAAATTAAATAGAAGACATATAAAAACAATGTTGATAGAAGATCTATATTAAAAATGGTGTCTGGGAAAAGAAGTCGTTGTACAACTTCCACAATGCTGTAAATTTAATAGAAGACATATAGAAACAATGTTGATAGAAGATCTATATTAAAAATGGTGTCTGGGAGTTCAAAAAAATGGTGCTCGAGAAATCTTCTAAATATGAAGATTTACTATGTAAGTTCCTACATTTTATTGCTTAGTCATAATCTTATATGATCATTCCCAAAAAAGAAGCAATCCTAAAAATGTGTTCGGGAAATCTTCTAAATATGAAGATTTACTATGTAAATTTCTACATTTTATTGCTTAGTCATAATCTTATGATCATTCCCAAAAAAGAAGCAATCCTAAAATTTAAACACTTATTATCTTATAAAATACAATTTTTTTAATTCGAAAATAACTGATAATGAATATTCACGGATTACAAAATCCAAAAAATAAATTTATCATTCCATAAATGTAGGAAATCTTATACTTTTAAAAAACAAAAAAGACATTATATATATATATATATGTCAAAATTTAGAGTCATACATAAGAATGTCATAAATTTGATACTTCCTTATATTTATGCCCACTATAACATTAAAGTTGATAATTGTGTCATTTCATAACACTAAAATTATCAACTTTAACATTAAAGTGGGCAAAACTATAAGGGATGCTTAAAACATGGCTCTCCACCTAATAATTTTCTTCAAAATTTATTTAAAAAGCAGTCAGATGCTAAGTGGTAAAAAATGAAGTTGATTTGTGACAGTTAAGAAAAACATTTGTTTTGTTAATAAGATTTGTTGTTCGATTATTTTCTTTTTTTGAACTTGAGAGTAAGGGGATTCAAAATGTGCATCTTATATGGTGGAGTCTGATGGGAAATGACCATTAGATTATGTCTGCAAGCACATTGTTCAATTTCCAAAGTGACTCCTCAAATATGATTATTTTGTATAAAATATGGCATGACTTCTCCTAAATATTTAAACATCCAAAAATTTTGCTTTATAGGCCATAAACTGAAATGCAATTTTTTTATGTTGTTTAAGTTACCATCTCGTTTTCCATCTGTACTTTGTTATGCTTTCAATTAAAACAACATGCACTAAGTTGAAAAAAAAAAAAAAAAAAAAAAAAAACCCGACATATACTCATAAAGAAAAATAAAAAACAAAAAAGGAACAATGTAAAACGACAAGTATGCTAAAGGTTAAATTCAATAATTTGATTTATGATTTCTAATTAGACTTTTATGGAAAAATTGAGGTAACTGTTTCTTGTAGTATGTTGGCCATAGAAAATGTTGGCAAGTGCGTGACTGTTGATCAGTCAAGTGTGGCACTCAATAAAATTTGTTTTTGCCTTTATTTCGTTTGTAACTTTTGTAGGTGCCTAGATCTCACAAGAAATATTCACTTATTAATGAAGTCTTTTTGGCCAAAAACTGCTCTAAAATGTTTTCTTTTGACCCTCTCCTTTTTTGCTAGACTCTCGCTCCAAAAATTGATTTGGTTGGACAAGTTGTTGTGTCGTTTATTTTGGAATGGTAGTTGATTTTGAAGCTACCCGGCCGTGGTTTCAGAAAAACACTTAGTGATCCCCACATACATAATAACTACATGATAGTTTGTTCAAAAAAGAGGGGAAAAAAAGGAACTTAAAAGCATATATATTTGTCGAAATCAAATTTGGACCCCCAACAAAATAATTGCTTTTGTCTTTTACCATCCTGATCTGAGCATCTAAATAAAATCACAGGTTTCACAGAGAAAAGGCAAGCTTGGCACAACTTTAATAAAATAAAATAATAAAAAATAATAAAAAAAAAAATCTGACCACCAGAACTGAACGAGTACTTAAAACAGTTACAAAACTCCTGAGATCACTCGGACAAAAATTTTGACCTTAATTATTACTATTTACAATATCTAATAACACTGTGGTAAACAAATAAGCCAGAAATTAAATGACTTTTCACCTTTTATATATTTCTACTTATGGGCTTTTAAATATGTTAATATATATGTATATATAAGTATGTATATGCATGTGTGAATGAGGCCCCATACCACAATAATGTTTTTGGCGCTAGTTCCGAAACGCAAACATAGCACGAGGAGAACACGGAATGGGTAAGATACTGATTTGCATGTCATTTCTTTTGCCTCTCGACATTCTTTTCTTTCTTGGTCATGATATCGACCATCTGATCTTTAATTGTTACAAAAGCTATTATTTGGAGCTTGAGACTTAGCTATGTATACTTCTCTGAAATAATTGTGGCCTATTTATACATATAAATATATAATATGCATATCTATTGTAATTCCTTAAGCGATACCCTTGATTCCCTTTTTCAATCATGGCAGGATAAAAGTTATGGTTACAAGAGATGATCAGTACGTACATGCTAAGAATCTGGTTTTTCTTTATCTTTTTTTTTTGACCTTTTTCTCTTTTCTTTTGATTCCATATAGTTTCCCTTTCCTTGTAATGACTATAAAGCAATTGGTTGGTAAAGCATGCTAGCTACTTGGAACAAGCAAAGTGCTTAGACGTGTTTTTCCTTTTACCTAAGTAATTCATTTCAATAGCCACTAATGTCTCTTCAAAGCTGATATCCAAAAAATTAGAATGATACGGAAAAGATTAGCATAGTTCTTTTATGTTGGTCAATCGAAATGGTTTATATCAGTAGCAACTAATATTCTTTTCTTTGAAAGAAGAGAGTTATAATTTTACGTCATTAAGAGAGACGCATATATATATATATATGTGTATACTTTCTTTTCTTCTTCTTTTTTTTTTTTTTCCCCTTCAAGGTATCATCTTACCATAGAAGCAATTGTCTTTAGACAATTGATACTATGAAATGGTGCATTATAATCGACTTGTGTGATAAAGTTATTGTTCAACAAGTACAATCTCTAAAATAATTATGATGCTTTGAGTATCACAATGCTGGAGTATTGTTAATTGCCCTGTAAAAATGACACTAGCCAGCTGGGCTACGTGTCACTCCCATTTTTTCTTGTATGCATTTTGTGGCTAAAAAATCTTTTTAAAGTGCAAATCCCACCAAGACTAGCTCAGTGGATGAAAGGAGATAGATTTGAATACGAGCTCTCAATTTAAAATCTAACAGTATTTTCATTTTTGTTTAATATGTGAGAATCATAGAACCCGTACCATAGGGGAAAAAAAATTTAAAGCGTAAATATACACATAACGTATATGTATATGTGTAAACATGATTAAGAAAAAAAGAGGAACTATTTTACATTTTAACAAATAGGCCTGTAACTTTGTACTACTACAATGCTATTATTTTACCCCTTTTGCCTCACATGTAAGAAATGGTCATAATTATTTAGCCCTCGTAGACAAGTAGTACCACAGCAGAGTTTGAAAGAAGGCAATAATGGAGCCCAAAAAGGGAGTTATCGCGTTGCTCCCACTAGTAGTCCCTCCACAACCCCCTTTTTATCAAAAAAACAAAAGCCACCATTTTTTCCTTTTATTTTATTTTATTTTTTCTTTGGCTAAAGGGATCATCTTTCAGGGTTCAACAGAATATGCATGGATATCTCCATCTCCATTCTGCTAGCTAGCTCTTTCTATATAATAATAATAATAATAATAACAATAATAATATATATGCACAAACTTTTAGCCTCCATCAAGCACTCAATTGCCACCTTTTCATTCCTGCAAAGTTCCCCAATTCTTAAATCTCTCTTTTTCTCTGTCAACTTTGCTTTTTAATTAATTTCCATTGAAAAAAAAAAACAAAAAAAAAAAAAAAACAAGAAAACCCCAACTGATCATCATCTTCATCAAAATGGAAGTACTTTCATTATATGATCATGATGATGAAGATCAAATCCATCCGTTGATTGATGAAGGATGGCAAATGGCTTGCACGCCAACACCTAGGAAATCCCTAGTTTGCCCTCGTCCTCCTCCTCCTCCTCCGCCGACGGCGGCAGCACCCTCTTCGCTTCCCTGCACGTGGCGGCGTTTGGCGGCCGGGTAAATCTGCAGTAGATGATCACCTTCTTGGTTGTCCACATTGTTAGTTCCATTAATCCCATGACCAGCGGCAGTACTAGAAATATGGTTTGAGCGGTATAAACCGCAAGACTTGTTGTTTCCATCTTGGACTTGAGTGTTGTTGTTACGACACTTCAACCCGAAACTCCCTAGGAAAGATGACTCCGTGGAAGTTGCCCCGATTTGGGCAGCTTTTGGAGCAAAGCCGTGGCCGACATGTTGGCCGAAGAAGGTGTTTGATGAGGAGAAGTGTGTTGAGTACTGTACAAAGAAGGAACACTAACAAGCTGATTATTTGAAGCTGTAGCTTCCTTTACATTATTACTATGTCTCAATGGAAGTGAAGTGGTTGTGAGCTCTTCATTAGTAGTAATAGTACTGCTGTTTGAGGAGAGCTTGCTGTTGTTACTTGATCCGAGAACCCAGTTCAGCTGCTGATGGTAATCGGACGGTGGAGGATTCGAACACGACACAAGAGGCTGATGATGATCACCAAATATTTGATGAATCTCTTGGAGAGCAGTAGTAGTGGTAGTAACATTGTTGTTGTTGTTGTTGTTGTTGTTGTGTCCGATTGCTTGATCTTGGCCTAATTGGGATATCCTTTGTCCCATCCATAGGGATAGACCACGAGTCGTACCACCACCGCCGATTGTTGTGTCGTCGACGTTGGCTGATATCGGCTTGAAAACAGAGGGGAAATGCTGTGTCATGTTTGGCCCTAGGACTGAAGCTCCCATGAAATGGTAACTCATATTTCCTGCAGCCATTAATGGGTTGTTCATGTGATCTGTTGCTGCTTTTACTCTGGCTGTTTCTTCGGCCAAGGCGTCACAGAAGGCCCTGTGAGTTATGAAGCTGTCTCGCCTGCTCATACCAAATTTCATGAAAACGTTCTCAATTCAGAATAACAGGAGAAGCATTAAAATATCATAACTAAGCCGAAAAGAAAAAAAAAACAAAAATAAATAAATAAAGGAGAGAGAGCAAGAAAGTGTACTACAATTTATTGGCGACAAAGCTTATATTTCAATTTGAATATACTTGGATCTAAATTTAAGGAAGAAGAATAAATATTCCCATAAACTTGGTGAGAAAATCAAACGCAAAGAATGTCAACTTTAACCATAAAAGGCAAGACTAAAAACACACTAAACTAATCTTTTTTTTTTTTTTTTCAACATCTTCATAGAAAGAGATATAGATCAAAAAAAAAAAAAAAAAGACATCTTTATAATCTGTGTACTATAATTTCAGCCCCAGAAAAAACTCTATAAAACAACTTATATATGTAAAAATATACCTTGAAAAAAGAGTTCCACAATCACATTTGTACTCTCTCGTTCCACAGGTCTTAGAATGAGCTTTCCAATCGGACTGAACAGCGTAGCGCTTGGAGCACTTGTCGCACTTCCACTTCTTCTCGCCGTGTTTCCTGCAAAAGTGCTTTTTAATGCCGGTGAGGTCTCCGAGGGCCCTTGAAGGATGGTGATGAACACACGTCTTCTCTGGGCAAACGTAGACCCTCTTCTTCGGCTCTTTGCTGCTTCTTTGCTTCAGCTTCCATGGCAGGTTGTGTCCCCTCCTATGCAGTTGCAGGTTCTGATCTCTCTGGAATCCCTTCCCGCATATTTCACACAAAAACCTGTTCGTCGCCATTAATGTCTTCGGAGACAAAGCTATCACCTCAGCTTCAGGATCTGTATATTTATAACATAGTCAATATATTATTACAACTTTTTGTATTTATATATACAAATATATAAACATACATGTGTTTATATCAGAAGTGCTTGCCTGGAGTTCCTGGGAGGTTTCTTTTCTTCTTGAGAGGAGGGTTGTTGTTGTCAAGGGTAGATAATCCTTCAATAATATTAGGGTTTTGGACAAACCCAATATTAGAAATTGCTTCTTCTTCAGCCATATTTTTCTTGTTCCAGCACAGAGAAAATAAGCCCTTTTATGTTCTTCTTCTTGATCTTCTTCTGATGACAAGCAGCAGTTTGACTCGATCGATAAGACACTACACCCAGAAAACAGGAAAAGGACAAAGCTTTGCTCAAACAAGGACAGTACTAATTAAGAGATGTGATTAGGAAGAGAAAACCCCAAGAGGATTGGTAATTATATATATTTGGTTTCAACATTAACGAAGAAAATATATATATATATATATATATGATCATGTACATATGAAAAAAAAGAAAATTATGTATGCAAGATGGGATATCTCTCTCTCTCTCTCTCTCTCTCTCTCTCTCTTTTCTCTCTCTCTCACCTCTCTTTCTCTCTCCCTCTTAGTATGTTGTGCAGTGTCATTTTAATTATCTACTTTTGAGGAGGAATATAATATAAATTATGATATATATAAATATATATATATATATATATATTGGGGGAGGCGGTGAAAAGTTAAAGTATTGAGAGTAGAAAGATTGAAGGGAGAGGGATTGGAAGGCATAGGTGCATGATGACACATATGATGAGGTCCGGAGAAAGCTAATTACATGCCTTTTCTATTTGGAATGATTATCCCATAATTTGTTTCCTTTTGTTTTCCTAATATTAAATTTCCTCTTTTTCTAATCTACTTTCTTCCAACACACACACACACAACATATATATATATATATATAGTTTAATTATGCATCTTTTATTTGATAATATAAAATAGGTTTCTTTCTCGTCAAGAACCCCACTCATATTTTTTTATGGGACAAATTAACTTTCTCTAGCTAGGTTATCCTATGTTCATAGATAAGTTCAAAAGCAATTACCTAGTAGACTGACTTTTTTCTTGTTGGGTTTTACCTTAGACCTAATTTTCTACGATTGAATATATAACCACGATCAACTAGCAAACTTATTTTTAATCTTTCAAAAACTGTGGGGCTCTTTGGTAACTAATTTTTCAAATGGTCATTTTTTATTTAAAATATCTCGAATCAAGGTCATGTATAAGTCACTTTTCTATTTTCTTTTCCTTATTCTTTATTGATCTTCAATTACGAACTTTTATTTTGAGAAAACATTTAAAGACCTTCCAGTGCAAGAATTCTAGTCCTTTCTTTTTCTACTGTGTGTGTATATATATATATATGACAAGAAAATTTTGTGTTTTACATTTAACAAGATATGTGTGAAAACTTATTAGTACATTTACATTATTGGCCCAAAAAGAGAAAATATGGAAGAGTTCTTTTGTATTTACGATTGCTTTTGACATCTTTAATCCCTGCAGCTTAAAAAGAAAATATAAAACCAGTTTTTAACATTTTTATTTTATCTTTTATACCTTGGTACATCTTCCAGTGAGTTAAAGTATATAAAGAAAAAGAAGTTTACTAGCTAGCTAACACATCCTTGGCGACCCTCATGAGCTGCACAAAAAATACATACATACATATATATATATATATATATATATATATATCCATCAGATGAAAAATATTTGTACAAGGCTATTTTCTTATAGCCCTTTTGGCCTAAAAATTAAACACATGACCTAAATCAATTTGCGCACTCAATTAGTTTTGTCATTCGAAGTGCAAAGTTTGGTATGATATGCTCGACGGGCTTCAATCATTACCTTAAAAGTAGCTAGCTTAGTCATTAATTAAACCAAACGTATTATAGTTTAATAACAAGATTATACTAATGAAAAAAATTAAATAAGTTGATGACAAGGGAAATAGTGGCGTGTCGTTTTATCAATCCCATTATCAGCATTTATCGCCAAATTAAGCAGAAAAGCACGATTTTTTCAGTAATTTTAGTTCTAGTCAAAGGTTGGTGAACCAAAGGCATATATATTTCCAAAGAGAATTATTTATAATAGTTAAGTGTGTGTAAAAAAAAAAAAAAAAAAAAAAATTGCAAGTCATATAATAGGAACCGATCATTCAATTTGGTTGCACACGGTCTTGATTCTTAGATTTGTCATTTTTTGTGTGCTGCAGGTTATTAATTTGTTTTATCAACCAAAGAAGGTTGTTGTTTAAATCCATGGCAAGACAATCTTGCAAATCTATTATGTATATATATACTCGTGTATCCATGCACGTGCCCAACTGTCAAAGGAGGTAAAATCCAAAGGAAACGACGAAATGACACATAAAAAGGGAATAATCGTCCCCCATGACAGAATGACCATATTATAGCACCCCCAAGCCACCTCATATTCGACTAGATTTGTTACCCACTTGGTCTTAATTTATTGTTTTCTTTTCTTGCAATTTCTTGCTGGAACTAGCGTTTATATCTGTTATTTTATTAATACTAATATTGTTATTTGATTAAGAGCTCTTGCTTTAGTTGTTACTGTTGCTATCACTTCAAATAAAATTAAAAAATCGTTTTAGTTGCAACTGTTGCTATCACTTCAAATAAATAAATAAATAATCCATTCTTATGGGTGTTAACATTCAAATACTTTCAGGCATGAAAAAAGAGCTTCAAAGGTTGGTTTGCTTGCAATATGGGTGATTAATTAGTCATGAAGGGTAAATGATAGACTTTATATCTTCTCCTAGAATTTTTTGTACTTGGATCTTTTGAACCGATCTACATATATATATATATATATATGTGTGTGTGTGTGTGTGTGTGTGCATATATAAATTATTGTCTAATTAGGGTTTATGATTGATGAATAATTTAGGATGTGACCCACTATTATAATGGAGGGCCTGTAGGGATTATTTTGTGGTTTTGTACAAATCGCATTAAAATTTATTGTTCATGCATGCACAAAATTTATTGTCTAAACTTCTTTTTTAATTATTAATTTAGTATGCTTCATGAAAGGTCTATAGCATATATAAATATTTTTCAGAAAGACCAAAGAGTACAACTGGCAATACATATATAATGATTTCCCTTCCATCAATTTACTTATATGTGTTGAATTTTACTTTTAGGAAGATGAAATGAAGTAGTTTAATTAATTAATGCAGATTTAAAGTTCGAGGGCTTTTACTTATTAATTTCAATTATAAATTAGGTAAAAGAAAAGAGGCTAAACATTACAACAGTTAAGATAGAGATTCCTCGTGGCGACAACTGATGGATTATTAAAAGATCAGAAGATAGTATTGGAAATGCACAAAATAATTGAGAAATTTAATTTTGTTTAATTAATTAAACTAATGAGTAAAATTATAATTACTAGCTAGCTAGGGATTAAACGCTTAAATTAAAGACAGAGAGCTGACAAAGGCAGTGAATTTTTGGAAGTTTGAGCTAGTCGTCTCGTTGCGGGCTGACTTTTCCTGCTCACACCCAGCTTCTCCCTTAATCATAATCTAATGATGTTGCTTAAATTTGCTTGCTTTCTAACTTTGTTTAGTCTTTACGTTTTGGAGTTTAGTTGTTGTAATCTGGTGGCCCCAGAATATTCTCTCCTTCTCCAACACTCCCCTAAGGGGTATTTCTTCAACTTTCAAGGCCATTTTAGATTCCTATGCAAACCCCACACACATCTATACGTATATAATTTCTTTATATCTATATTCTCTCTCTCTCTCTCTCTCTCTCTCTCTCTCTCTCATATAATTAATTGATTTAAAACAATATTAATTATTAGGATTTGTGTAAGCTAGAACCATATGTTGACATTTGAATAGAACGGGTGTTTGGGGAAAAGTAAAGTGTTTGTCACCATGGGTATGTTTGTTTTTAGTTGTCTTCTTCCTTGAAAATGAAGGCCGGATCAAAGATCTATAAGAACTACTAGTTGTTCTAATTGTTTGTGCAATTCAAAACAAGCCTCTCACAAGATTTTTCTTTTTTGTTTAATTTTAAGGCCTTGGACGTTTTCCCAACTGAACTATTACATATATATACACACACACACACACACACACCAAACTCCCACAAAAATCTAATCTTAGTAGTCCAAATGTGAGATTTTTGTATGCTTAGTTTAGTAGTCCACAAACACACACATATAGGATTAGATTTATTTCTCCTTGATGAACGAAAATCCCATAAGGCATAACCAATTGACTAATTACACAAAGTAATATTAAAATGACTAAGTTAATGATAATGGTTTAACATTCAACTTCTCGGGGCAATATTGTCAACTCATTAATTTGGAAACAAGAAGGAAATTGGTTTTAGCTTTTGAAATAATTTCCTAAAAGGAGAGGGGAAATTTTTTTTTTTTTTTCGCTTAAAGAAAAGGAGAGGGGATTTGGTTCTAGGAACCCAATACAGAAACCCACATGCTTTGGTTAAAAAAGTTGGAGAATATGTGCCTTTTTACGATCCCTTCTTTTTTTTCTTTTTTTTTTTTTCCTCTTATTATTATATTTTTGTTCTCTTCTTTTCTCACTTTTTTATTCTTTGCAGTGCACATGGCACAATCCTATTAGAAGAGCTTGTTTAATTTTGACGTGAATATTCTTTTGGATTTGAGCTCTCTTCTTTTTATATTTTAGTATATTAGCAATTTAATATCTCTCTTGAGCATTGGCAATAACTTTTGTTATTATTTATTATTAGAAAAATAATTTAAAAAAAAAAAACAAACAAACAAACAAACAACTTTTGTTCGTTGTATTAAATAAATCTAATTAATTAGTTAACTCCCTTATTTTTGTCGTCTGTCCACCATATTCAAACTTAAAACCACTTAATTAGCTAGGCATTGACAATTCACTATGGTTGGTCGATTTTTTTTCTTTTGTGAACGATTGTACATAAGTTAACTTACCTGCAGATAGCCCTAATTAAGTCCACATCAAAATATACCAAGAGCTCCTGTCTACTCAATAAGGCAGATAAACCGTATATTTTAAAAGTTCATATCCAGGTCAAGGTCGGGGTCATCAGCTAGTGGACCCAATATTTTGTGAGAATCGGACTCAACCCATTGCGTTGAATATAATTATTTTTCGTTGAAAGAAATCTTCATAAGAAACAACGGTTTTGAAGTGAACAGGGTAATAACTTTTAAATGACATATTGTACAGTCGGTCAAGGGCTGGAAAAAAGTGGGAAAAAAATATGCAGATGCAATATGCGGATAAAAAGAAAAGAAAGGTGCTAGTCTTTGAGTTTTCTTTTTCCTGATCAGATCATGATTGATTTGATTAGAATATCTTTCTGAAAGAGAGGAATGTGGTTATTTTTTTCCAATGAAGTTGAAAATGAAAGAATGGTGAGATTGATTTATTTAAAAATGTGAAATTCAGTCGCATGATACAATATTGTTTCACAAAAATAGCCATATAGTATCTTAATTTGTTGCTTGGAGATGGAGTTTTTTTGGAAGTAATTGTAGGTACTTCTCTACGCATCCATTTATCAATGATCGATGAACTTATAGCAATAGCAATAATCAATAATTAACTGAGTTTGATGAGTTTCCTGATGATTAAATGTGAGTTTGAGTACTTGCCTCTATCTTTATCTCACGGAGTTTACTCCTGTACGGAGTCACAAAGTATTTTCGATGAAAAGAAAGAGCAAATTTACTTCTTTCTTGTTAGAAGTAAATAGCTCATGCATTCTTAATTTCTTTCATAATGCATACATATATCATGCATGTTTTATTATTATATCCTGGCTAGGTTAACATGCGAATAATGCACAAAATTAGTAGAACTAATCAACGTGCGAAGATGCATGTACATTTGACACGTGGCGGATTACTATTGACTTTAGTTTTTTTTTTTTTTTTTTTTTTAATTGACCAAGTCACTAATTAACCCCAATATTACTCACCCTCTCTATCAATTAGGCCTTTGGTCAAATTGAAATGACATGTTGATTCGAGGATTTTGTTTAGTATGAAGTTGCTTTCATCTTCCCATAAAAAAAAGGAGGGGAAAAAAAAGTTTTAGCTTTCATTTGTTGAGTGTAACTTTTAGGACACCGCGTCTTCCAGGAAATTGCACTAGCAACTCGCATGAAAGAACTTTTGCAACTCTCTCCTTGACATACCTGTAGATAGAACGACAATATATAAAGTTGTATTAGAAACAACAATTTTAATCCTAATTTTAAGTATCATTAAGTCATATGTCAGTGAGTATTAGTCATTTTTTATTGGTAGATACAATCAATTTATATGACGATCATTTTAAATACCTATTCACATACAATATAGATTGATATTTAAAAATTAATATTAGTGTTTGTGTTTTTAATATATATATATATATATATATTAACACATTTAGTTTAAGGCTTTGTTTAGCACATTAGTTTAACTCTAATTAAACTGTAATTTTTTGTTGGATTTTTGTCTTTTTCTAAAAAGTTAACAAAAATTACAACTAATTTTTAAAAGATCAACTAACTGTAATTTAAAAATTTAACTTCAACTAATGATCCAAACTGACACTAATTATAAAAACTAAAGTATTTGGACCAAATAAAATCTTGTGATTGGATATTGTTGTTTACGCGCCTTAAGGCCGGGAGCCCCTTTCCAACAATAATCATCCCAGGATATGGAATAGACAAGCACTATAATTAAGCTCAATCAACAAAGTTATTTAAATGATATTGTACTCATATATGTGCAAAATTAATGCCATGTAACAAAGACTAAAGATTCTCTTTTTGGCTTGGAGAGAAAAGCAAAGCTTAAATAAAGCACACCCACTCTCTCTCTCTCTCTCTCTCTCTCTCTCTCTCTCTCTCTCTCATAAAGGCTAATTCGTATCTTTCCATTATAGAAGAGGTAGGGACCACATGTTCCATAAGAGAGAGAGAGAAGAGATTCATAGTGAGCAAATAATCCCCAAATTCCAAACTATGAATGGAGATTGAAATCTTAAACTAATGCTATATATATTAATTAAGGTAATCAATTAAACGATTAAAGTGAACATTTTTATCAAATTTAATGAGCACTACAACTTCCACTAAGGAAAGAACAATATGTAAAAAAAATATGAAAGATATATAAGTTGGTGATGGTCCATAGTTGTAGAATGTAATTATTTAGTAGATTAGATTGGGAGGAAACAAAAGACAAAGACAATATTGTTCAAGGGTACATCTTCACTTAAAGAGATAACAAGCATTCAAAGGCAGACCCACCTTCCACTTGGTTTTCTATCACTAAAATGGTTCAAAGGCAACAAAAGTGTGTGATAATGAGATGGGAAAAGGAAAAAGGGGAAGGAGGAGGTTAGATGAAAAGCCATCTCTTTAGTCTCCCAATTAACAGTAAACTCCACTCAATTAGCACATATAGGTATTTATATATAATATAATATATATATATATATATAAATAATATGTGATTAAGAAAGGGAGATATTTTTACCTTTGTCATTAAAGAATTATATGATTGCATTTACACTATTTCTTTGCTCCATATCACGCCTATTCTAGCTTTGCTGCCCCAACATCCATCCTAAACTATTTAATTAAAATAATGCATATTCATAAAACCCTTAGCTCTAGATATCGATTGGAAGTACCAAGGGATATCTCTTCCTCCACAATCATTACACTTGTAGTTCGTTTCGGTAGAACCCTTTGTACTCGTAGTCATTTCTTAACTCTTCATTACTGCTGCAATCAGAGAAATATACAAGTCCTAAGAGTTGAAAGATGCAGTACCTTTAACGATGAGATAAGACGTATCATGAGTAAAAATCGTGACTTAGTGATGACATGTTGTCACTGAAAGAACGTTTATCCATAATAAATTTGTACTCATTCCTAAATATTTTTAGCAATGACAATGTCTTCATTAAATGTCACACTGGGAAAATAAATCCTCCAAAAAAAAAAACTTTCTACGGAGGATTTTAGGCAACCACATTTGGTATGTGTCTAAAAATTTTCATTTGGATGGCCATTTTACGCGCTTTTAATTGGTTATGAAAATCAAATTGGCTTTTATTTTTTTATTTTTTATTTTGAAAGTAATTCAAATTGGCTTTTTGTCTGCTTCTCATTTTTCTTCTCTTTTCCTATGCTTTTCTCCATCTCCCTTGTCGCCGCTCCTAGTCTGAAGTCTCTTCGCCATCCCCTGCCGCCTCGTCACAGCGTTCTGCAACCTCTTCACTGTCATTTTCTCCCTTACTTTCTCTTTCTCTACCCACTCACTCACCATCACCACTTGTAATAGTTACAGGTCCCTATAAAGAAAATGATAAACTATGTAGTCTTATATAATGAGAGAATTTAAACTCATCATCATGATAAAGTTAAGTATAAAATTATTATTGGTTATACCTGCAATCTCTGTTAAACGGTGTATTTTGAACAAAAAACTTTTTTATTTTCTTTGAAGTACTTTAATTTTCTTTTTTTTTCTTTTGGCCTTTTTTTTTTCATTTAAGTCCTTTTTTGTGTATTAGTCATTTTTTTATATATTTTAGTCCTTTTATCCTTTTAGTATCTTTTTCATGTTTTTTTTTTTAATATTTTCAGGTACTTCATTTTTTTTTAGCTCTAAGTGCATTACTGTGCACTTTCACTTTCATTCAAATGATGTGTTTTCAACGAAAAACTTTTTTATTTTATTTTAGGTTCTTCAAATTTTTTTTTTCTTTTTGGCCCTTTTTTTATTTTTCTTTCATTTTAGTCATTTTTTCCTGTAACCCTTCAATTTTTTTTTCCTTTTGGCCTTTTTTTTTCTTTCATTTTAGTCCTTTTTTCTGTGTTAGTCAATTTTTTTACGTTTTAGTCTTTTTATCTTTTTGGTATTTTTTTTATTTTCAAGTACTTCATTGTTTTTTTTAGTTCTATTTTTTTAAGTTATTAATTTAATTTCTCTCTACTCAGATTAATTCTTTCAAATATGTCTAACATGTACGTGGCACATGCTTTAGACTAGTATTATAAGAAACATGAATTTTTTTTTAATATGTAAATAATTTCGTTTCATTTAGGAATATTAAATAGTTTTTAGATTGTTTAAAAGAAAAACAATTAAAAAAAAAAAAAACACTTCTAAATCTTGTCATGGCTAAAAGAGTCATGCGTTTGGTGCACGGGTTGAAACTGAAATTTTTATGTTGGAATTGAGTTGAATTGAATATACGTTTGGTGAGGTGTTTGAACCGCCGAAACCAAAAAGTGTAAAAACTTAAAATATGTTCGGAAAAAAAAATCACTATGAAACTTGTTTTGTTCATCTCGAAATTCTATGCAATTTAAAAAAATGAAAAATTAGGCTGAGTGACCTTTTTAATCACCTAATCTAATAGATGGCCCCAACCTTTTTTTTATTTAGGAAAATGGTCGTCTATCATTTTTTAGATTTGGTTAATCTGTGATTGATTTTGAAATTTGATAATTTACATTATGGTTAATCAATGATTGACCGTAAGTCAATCACTTATAGATTATTATTCGGTTAATCACTGATTGACCATTTAAGAAAATTGATTAATCATTTTAGAAAAACGGGTCTTTTAAAAAATGTTTAAAAATTGTCATTTATTGAAAAACTTCTTAAAAAAAAAAAAGGCTATTTAGCTATAAATAAATAATAAAAAAAAATCCATCCCATTTGGACTTGTATATGCAAAGTTATGGATTTTTGAAGTTGAAATTACAAATACTTGTGAATAGTAAAACTGAAGTTGACTTTTCAGAAAAAGATGAAAATGAATTGAATTTTTTGGGTTTGGATTGAATTGGACCTTAGGTCTAAACACATGCTAACACTTTATACTGAGAACTTCTAAACTTGTATATTAGATGTGAATTTTGAAAATCTAATAAAAAACTTATCCAATCAAATATATATTGAATTTGGAGCGGAGGAATTTGAACCTTCACCTTATAATAAATAAAGTGAAGTATAAAATTATTGTTAAACTATTGCTGTACGTATAATTCAATACATTTCTATTCTGTAACATGCACAATATATAGAAGTTTGTATAATGGATTGAACAAAAACCATTCTATGTCCTTGACCCTTATTTAGCATGACTAAGATTTTATTCGTTTTTTTTCTGCAATACATTTTCCTAACAAAACTTTAACTGAAAATTTTATATTCAAACCTATAAACTAGATGTCATCTAATATGTCTTTAAAAATGAAGGGGCTAAACTGTGAGGTCTTAAAGTTTAGAGGACCAATCTGAAACATGCATCAAAGGACTGTATTGTTACGGACAAGAGGGCCGTTGTCCACAACCTTTCTTTAACTGGGCTGCTCACCAAGTTTGGGCCTGAACCAACGATACTGGATGGGATTATTTACATACTGTTTTGAAATATGTTTATTTTTTCTTTTATTTACATATATATTTAAAAGTATAAATGTAAAGACAATATTACCGGATTACCATATAAAGAATTTACGGGAAAATAAAATAAAATAAAATAAAATAAAGCATGGGATTGCGTTTACTAGCTACATTTTTTTTTTTTTTTTGTGTGCTTTTATGTTGAAAATCATTTTTGTAATTAAGAAATTTTATATCTTAAAAGTAAAGAATCCGTCTTTCAAATAATGAATCATTCTTTCTTATAAAGTTAGGTTTTATTTCATGTCAATTAGTTTATATAAATAATAGTATTTTTTGGTAAAGAATTCAATACCATTTGATGTATTACTCATCAATTTGTTTGGTTGAGGTATACAAAGTTTCCATTTGATTTGTAGTGGAGTTTGTAAATAAGTAGTTTTTAACCTAAAAAATTCTAATCGGAATTTATCATAAAGATATTTTTTATTTCATTTTTACTAGTATTAAACAATCATTATAAAAAATAATTGATCATTACTATAAAGTAACAAACGGCATATTAAATACTAAACATAAAGAAATATAAAAGACCTTAAAAGATGAAGGTTGTGAATATGAACTACATACCCAGAATTGAGCCAAAAAAAACTAAAAACTAAAACTAAACTATATATATATATATATATATATATATTTATATCCTCAAATCATTAAGACGGACAAGTAAGATTCTTGCAGTATGGAAAAACATGGACTGTATATAAACACCATTCATGTAAAATGTTGAACGATGAAACATTTTATTCAAGATCAAATGATAAAGCTCATTTTTGACATATTAACATATAAAAGAAACACATATTCATAGATTGCAAAAGAGAGAAAATGAGTATAATAATCACGTTCAAAAGAGGAAAGAAAAAAAGTATTGTTCTTGACATCCCTGGAATACTAAATACAAAAAATGAAAGATGAAGAAATGAATATCTCATAAAAAGAATATAAATAGGATTTTTTTCATAATTAAATTCAAATTTTAAAAAAAGGAAAAAACTAATTTGGGTTTATTAAATGTAATAATTTCTACTGGATAAGGATCAGCCAAATTGTGAAGAGGGCCCACTGAACAAAGAAGCTGTAAGCAGCTTTCTGCCCTTATTATTGTTATAATTATTGTTGTCATCGTCATTATTATTCTTTTGGAAGGAGATTTGCATTATTTACATTTTGATAAACTTATATAAGAAATTACCTATATGATTACGGTTAGGTTATAATCACTCTGCTTTTGTTTATTAAGGAAGGGAAAAGAGTGGTAAATAGTTCCTAGTCCATAACCTTCTTCAATATGATCAATTTTCACTCTACATTTTATTAGCCAAGTTATTTACGTCTTTCTTTTTTAAACTTTTGTTCTCCTTTATAAGACTAAACCTTAATGACTCAGTAATTTGACAGATTGTTCAAATACCTTTTTACAAAATAATAATTATAACAACAACAACAACAACAACAACAACAACAATAATAATAATAATCAATGTCAAAGAAAGGAAGTTTTTGGGGACATTTTCCTAAAAGAAAAAAATTAGACTTGTGTCACAAGGAAAATATTCAGATATTGAACTCTAATGGTATTTAAGAACGAAAAATGAAAATCACATGGGGTCTAATAGCTGCATAGTAGAAACTGACCCAATTGTAAAAGTTTGAAAGAAATAGTTACACAAAAATCTGTCTTTAGAGTTTCATATTAAAATATGTTTGTTTTTTGAAAATATTACGTAAATGTCTATTTTTAAAAAAATAAATAGTTGTATTATCTATTTTGTCATTTTACTTTATTTAACATCATTTTCCTGCATTATGATTCATAATTTTTTCTTAATTTATTCATCATTATTATATATTTATCTTAATAACTAGTTTTTTATTATAGTGATGGCTTACTAGTATAATTAAGGTTTTTTATAAACATATTTTTTAAGTATGATTTAGATTTCTTAGAAACCTATTTTTTAAGTATGATTTAGGTTCTTTATGATAATTGTAACATTATTGTGATAATTTATTTATTTATTTTATTATTATAGGTATTGTTTTAATAGTTTCTAAAATTTAAGTATGTGATGAAATTTGTTTATTTCTTTATGATAATTACTATATCAATATAATGTTTTTTTAAATGTGTTATGTTTTTTTTTTCTTTATGGTATTATCATATCATTATGATGTCTTTTTCTTTATGATAATTACTATATCATTATGATTTTATTTTTTTTAGATTTTAAAGTGTTTATTATTTCTTTACAATATCTATTTAATTTTTATAAGTTTGTTATGAAATTTATTTTAATACTAATTATTTATTATAATGATTGTTTTTCATGTATCATACAAATTATATCAGTTATGGTCCTTTTTTTCTTTATAATAAAGCAAGTAAAATGGTCTTTTTTCCTTTTATAAAAGATTTATTTAGTTTCACATTTTTTAAAAGATTTTTTTCTTTCCTTTTTTAATCAATTCTTTATTTTTTTTGTTTCATTTCTTGATAAAAAAAAGTAATATGGTCTTTATAAGTATCAATTTAGACATTTATATAAATAAAGAAAAAAAATATTTTTTAAATCATAATCCTCAATTTAAACATTTAAGTAAATAATTCATTCTGAAAATGGGACCAAAACAGTTTGAAGACTCGGTTGTCTAGATTTTTAAAATAGAGACCCAAAGTAGCAAAGGCCGGGACCAAGAAAGAAACCCATTAGGTGATCGCCGGTCACCATTGTTTGACAAAAATTGAGAGTGAAAATTGAACTTTTACATATTGTGATAAAGCCATGTGTAAAGTTTTCTAAAAAAAAAAAAAAAAAAAAGTCATATGTAAAGTTATTACTATATTATGTTTACAAACATTTCATTGGTTGAATTTTCACCCAAAAACAATGCACCAGAAAAGGTATTGGTTGGGAAAAATTATTTACAAAAAAGAAAATGATTTGTATCATTACCATTTTAATTTTAGTTGGTTTGTATTTTCTAATAATAAGAAGTGATAAAACAATTATCCTTGGAAAAAAGAAGTGACAAATTAATTTGACATTATAGTTCAGTTAATTAATAAAGAGGAGAATAGTACAAATAAGATAATCAAAGTTTAAGATTTAACAAAATAAAAAAATGAAATTATAGCACATGTAAATTTCAGAATTTTATAAAATTCTGAAAATGCCCCCAACCATCCTTTACTCCCAGATCTCACTCTTGTCGCCTCGCCGTTGCTACACAAACTCCGGCATCGTCTCAGGCGAAATCGCAGTGCCCAGGACGGAGCCTTGCGATGGTGACATTGTCAGTCGAAGGTGCGCGTGGATTGATCTCCATCGAGATCAGATTGCGATTCATGAAACGTAGCTCGACAGCGATGGCTGACGAGCAGCCACCTCAAGACGGCGACGGCTTTGTCTCCGGCAACGACATGGCTGCAGTGATCGCGCCGACTTGGGTTGGGTTGGGTTAGTTAGGGTTTTTTCAATTTGGGATAATTTTAGGATTTTTAGTAAATTGGGGCTTCTTAAGAAAATATTAATTAAATTGTGTTATTTAAAAATTTTAACTCATAAAAATTAAAAGACGAAAATAAAATAAAAAAGTAAATTTTATTATTTACTAGTAAATAGAGAATTTATTAGTAAATATAGTATTTTCGTTGTTCTAAAAATTAGCAATTTTCAAATAAAACACATATTTTTTTTAATTAAATCTTAATATTTATTTGTAAATCTAATATTTATCAGTAACTCCAGTATCTACTGATAAATATAATAAATCCAAGTATCTATTAATAAATTTAGTATTACTAATAAAATCTAGTACACATTTATTAAAACAGATTTACTAAGTAAAGATTATACAACCAGCAATAAAAAAAGAAGTAAATATTATATGAAATTGGTAAATTTAATTATTTACTCATAAATAATGATATTTACGTGAATTTTTATTACTTGATATTTACCAATTAATTAGTTTTTTTATAGTAAATCCTTTATTTACCTAATTTTTTTTTTTTGAATTCTAGTTTTTTTTAAATAATATGTTATTTACATATCAATCTAAATATTTTTTGATAAATCTATTAATCCTAGTTTTTCACTTTCATTGTCTTTAAGATATGTAAAATTATTTTCCTAGTAATTAAATTTATTTACTTGGAAATATTTTATTTACTGTGAGATGATTTTAATAGAAAATCTGGTATTTACTAAAATATCCAATACTAATAAATACAATACTTACTAGTAAATCCACATATTTACTTTGTTTTCGTTTTTTATAATAAGTAAATACTTGGATTTACTGTATTTACACAATTTTATAAAATTTTACGTAATTAATTTGTACTATATTTACTAGTAAATACCTGGATTTACTGTATTTACATAACAGTTGTAAAATTTTTTGTAGTTAACATGTAATAGATTTACTAGTAAATACAAGTATTTACTGTATATAATGATAAATACGTGATAAATTTAAAAAATAATAACATATTTTATACTAATATATACTTGGATTTACTGTATTTACTATAATAGATTTATTAGTAAATATAAATATATACTGTATATAATGATAAATACATGATAAAAACTAGTTTTGATAATATGTAAATCTTTGTATTAACATTGATGTATCTTGTATTTCCCGTTAATATTATCAATCATTTTTTAAAAACTAGTTTTTCTGATTTAGATAATATTGTTTGTCTACAATTTCATAATTACTTTTTAATTTAGTTTAATTTAAAATTAAGTCCCAAAAAAATTGAAAATTAAAAAACAATCCCATATGCCTAGGTTTAGGCTGCTTTCTCTAGACCACCCAGCCGCCAGAAAAATCCATCGCCGAAGAAGATGGAGTCGGAGAAGCAGCCGCAGGGATGGTCGAAGATTCTTCACTGCTTGCTGACAACGACGAAGGGCCTGGGTTCGCTCGTGATCAACTCAAAATCGCGATCTCGCGATTTTTCGCCGAAGATCGCAACCTCCGTGGCCATTGCAACTTGTGATCAATCTCAAACCTAAGCCGCCGTCGCGACTCACGACCTCACTATCGCCATCGCCAAGATTGAGACGGTCTTTGGGGTGCCCAATTCTTCCGCCGTCGTCGCTTGACTGCACCCGTCAGAGTGGTACCTCGCCAGTCGAAGTATATAGAGAAAGACAGAGAGGAGAGAGAAAAGATGAGAGAGAAATGGGTAAAAATGAAAAAGAATAATTAATTTTAAAAAGAATAATAGAATGGTGATTTGCAAGAATGCCATAAATATGGCACCTCTTTATAATTTTGCCATTTATAAGAGTAAAGTTGATAATTTTACCATTTCATAACATTTAATTAAAATAATTAAATGAAAAAAATAGTAAATAGACAAAAATACCCTTATCTCTATCTTTTCTTCTTTTTTATTTATTGGAATATTTTTTATATATCTCCGACTCTGTTTGCAAGCTGGTCTTTTGCTGCCGGTCGTCGGTCTACCGTCGGTCATCGGAGAGATTCTATTAGAATCCAAAATGGATTCTGATAGAATTTTTTTTTTTTTTTGTATTTCAACAAAGATGACCAAGACATATCCAGTTCTGGTTACCGACGTCGATGCCGGTTGCCAGAGAGATTCTGTTAGAATCCAAAGAGGATTCTGATAGAATTTCTTTTTCTTTCTTTTTTTGTTTTTTGTATTTCAACAAAGATAAATCAAACGTCTTTGACTCTATTTACTGGCATTGTTTGTGAAGAGATTCTGTTAGAATCCATTATGGATTCTAACAAAAAAAAATTTATTTCAACAAAGATTGACCAAACGTCTTCGGCTCCAGTCACCGGCATCGATGCCGGTTGTCGGAGAGATTCTAATAGAATCCATAATTTTTCTTTTGGATCTCAACAAAGATGCCGTAGATTTCGGTCATTAAAAAGATTCTTTTAGAATCCAAAATAGATTATGTCATTTTTCTAAATTTCAATAAAGATACCACAAACTCTGATTGTCAAAGATATTATGTTAGAATCCAAAATGGATTCTAAAGAATACATATTAAATTATACTAGATTGCTTTTGAATTTTAATAGAATGCTTTTTGAATTCTACTAGAATACTCTTTGAATTCTCTTGGAATTTTTTTTGAATTCTACTAGAATGCCTTTTGAATTTTACTAGAATGCTCTTTGAATTCTAGTAGAATACTCTTTGAATTCTCATATAATGCTTTTTAAATTTTAACTATAATGTGTTTTAAATTCTATTAGAAATATTTAAATTCTCTTATAATACTTTTTGAATTATCTTATAATGCCTTTTGAATTCTAAATACTTTTGATATTCAACTACAAAGTTACACCAATAATAACAAAAAGAATAAAACAAAAAGCACCAAGACCTCGTCGGCGATTGACTTCGAGCCTTAGTCGCTTGCTTTGACGGATCTGATCAAGTAGTTCGCAAATGTATATCGGAGATTGGAGATGAATCTTGCGTCAGACTTCCCAAAGCGCTATTGGAGATTGCAACCACCAGAGATCTCATTGGCGTTGGCCGGTCACCGGAGAATGCCATCTGCAGGAAAAAAAAATTCAAACAGATCATCTATTGTTAAAAGTCCCTCTAGAGTGCCATCTGCAAGAGAAAGAGAAAAAAAATCCATGAAATCACATGTTTATTCACACACACAGAAGAAATCAAGATTTATAGACATACACAAGTCGGAGAATGAGAGGAGCACAATTCTTCTCACAGAATCTTTTTTTCTCCCTCTGCAGCAGCGTTGTCGAGATCACGAACAATTCGGTGATCCACGGACAAATCATGCCGAAGCCGAACAGGTAAAGATTGATTTGGCAATCCACGATCTGATTGCATTGTATCTAGGCATATCACGAACAATTCGGTGCCGGAGTCGGTTAATTCTCCCAATCCATAGCATCCGACAGCGACGACTTTTTCCTAGATAGAGGAGGTGACGACTGTAGTGGTTAGAGGAAACGGTTGCTCCCAGCGAAGAGATTGCAGCTCGCAGTGGGAGAAACCGACGACTGCAGATGAGATCGGCCACCGGAGGGCAGTAAGGAGGGAGATGGATCGTCGGAGGGGACGAGAAAGAAATGGTCGTCGGAGTAGATTTGTCAATCGTGCCGTGCCGTGTCAGCCCGGCCCATAATTAGCTAGGTCCATGCGTGCTTCGTGTCGTGCTAGGCTTGGTCCGTTGAAGTTTCGTGCCATGTTCGTGCCAGCCCAAGATTAAAATCCTTAGGCCCGACACGGCCTATCGGCCCAGGCACATCTCGTGCCCGTGCCGTACCGTGCTAGTACTTTTATCGTGCTTAGCCCAATATAAATATAGACCGGTCCAACGAGCCATTACTTATTCTTCTATTGAAAAAAGAATCTAATACTTTTCGAGTAAAACATAATGCGATAAAAGAAATAATTTCATACTTTACTATTAAAAAAGATATAATGTTATCAAATACCATAAACTGAAATTTACATTTTTTCTTTTATTACAACCATTTCAACGAACTTTAAAAAAATAAAAATTATCATGTAGGATATACCCAATTTAAGAAGAATGGAGCCTCATTAAAACCTTAAAAAAAAAAAAAAACTGAGCGAAAAAGATCCGAAAAAAGAATGCATGATCCATTAGTAAACCTATGGCAACTCTCTTATAAAAATAATTAAAAAAAAAACCATCAAACGAAGAAAAAACAATAATGTTGCACTAGTAGCATCATAAAGTGTCAATCAATAGCATTGTTTCAATCACTGATTGCATTATTCACTTTTGTAAAGTCTTCAATCATGTCATCTTAAAATTAATGTAAATATGTTTTAGGTTAAATGACTCAATTACATTGATAAAAATATGTCATTTTTTATTATTATGGAGAATTCAAAGAGAAATTACAAATATTAAAACAGTAAATTGTGTTCGTCGTTCTAGCCCATCGTGCTTAACGGACTGTGTCGTGCTTGACTCGTGCCCGTGTCATGCTCGTGCTAAACAATGTGCCGTGTCGTGCTAGGTTCACATGTTTAAAACTATGAGCCCGACACGGCCCACCATCTTGTGCCGTACTTTGTCCGGCCAACTATAATCTCATATTGTGTCATGCCTAGCCCATAATATTTCGTGCTGTGCCATCGTGCTCGTGGGTTGACCCGACCCAATTGACATCTCTACGTCAGAAGGGAGGAGAGAGAGGGGGGCTGGGATTCGCATTTGAAGAGAGAAAGAGAGAGATAAAATTAGAGAGAGAAAAGAGAGTTTACGTTGAAGAGAGAGAATGAAAAAAAAATGAAAATGTTTTGAATTTGATAAAAATATTTGAAAAGGGTAAAAAAGGAAGAAGAATAAAAATAATTAAATTAAAAAAATACTAAATGGTAAAATTATCAATTTTACTATTAAAGATGATAAAATTATAAGAAGGTGTTCAAATAATAGTTCTTTCCCTATTTTTCTCATAAAAATGTGCTATTATTTACTATGATTTGAAAAATATGCTATTATGTACACTACATTTTAAATATGTTATTTAGTATGATTTCCGTTAATAAAATTAAATAATTTTTAAAAATTTTTGAGTAAATTGATAATTTAATTTAGGACGTTCACAATTGGGGGTTTTCCCTTATTTTCATGAAGAGATCAAAATTAGGTCTTTTCGCTTGAAAAATAAAAATTAAACTTAGGGCTTTTTTCAATATTTCTATTTGTAATAAGATTACAAAATCCTAATCCTTGAATAACTATAAGTTCTAAAATCTTTGGTTAATTATAAATTCTAATTCCTCCTTATATTTTCCTTCATGGCAAACCAAACAAGACTCTTTCGAAAGAAAGTGGAGCCACTGCACACAACACTGTGTAACAAGCTTCTTCAAAAAGTGCAATTAGTTGTTTTACAGTTCGGACCTAGTTTAGTCGAGTAAAAAACCGAGCCCAAGTCTGGTTTTTGTTCAAGGTACAGATTCTTTCCTTTTATCCTTTACATGTATATGTATACACACACACACACACATATATATATATATATATATATATGAATTTGCTCCGATTGGATGCCGGGAAAGTTCGGGAAATAGGAAAGCAGAAGTTTTTAGGCTGTTTTTAACTTGTTTCACAAATTGGGTATTCATGAAAACCTAAAAATTTAAGCTTTAACCTTCAATTGTTTGTTTGTTTGTTTTTTTTTTTTTTTCCTTCTAGTTATTTGATTGCCGATTAAAGAATTTAGATTGCGATGGATACAAAGGCATTGGCAAAATCCAAGAGAGCACACTCTCTGCAGCATAGTAAAAGACAACACCACCCGAATCAAAAGCCGAAAGCCCCATCTGGTGGTGCTACTGAAAACGCGAATAAACAACCATCTGGCAAACAAGTTGTCAAAGAGAAGCCCCTTCAGCCTCGGGGTAAATCGGGGCTGCCCTCTAATTGGGATCGGTACGAGGAAGAATTCGATTCCGGTTCAGAAGACAACGCATCTGGTATCGGTGCAAATCGAAATCAAAACCCCGATGTCGTGTTGCCGAAGAGTAAAGGCGCAGACTACCATCACCTGATTGCCGAGGCACAGTCTCAATCACTTGTTTCTCTGGATTCCTTTCCTTCTGTGGATGATGTTCTGGCTGGTACATTGTTTTGGTATTTGGGACATTTAAATCTTTTATGTTTTTTGTGTTATCTGGTTAGTTGCTTTTGTAAACTAGTGGAAGAATTCACTGTTTTCTTTGTCTGATAAGCCTCACATCTAGTGGAATTGCTAAAGACAATGTACTCAAAAGACACTAGGATGATGCGTGTGGGGTAATCAGATCGGATAGATTACGAGGGTTCTTTGTCGTTTATCATATGTTTAAAGATATTGAACATCTTTGTTATTAAGATTCTTGATTGTGAGGATGTAGTTTTGGTAAGACTGTGTTGAATAGTTTCGAGGATTTGACATAATCTCTCGAAACGGCTTGCATTGGCTATCTTTGTATTTTTCATCATCATCGTTGTTATATAGAGAAAGAAAGAAGAAAGTTTCGTTATTGTATTTTCAGTGTTAAAGAGTATTAATTTATTTTTCCAATCGAAATGCAAGATGTGAATTTTTCATGCATGGTTTGACAGGGGAGTTCAGCCAAGCATTTGGTTCTATGCTTTCAGTCAAGGGAGAGGGCATCCTGGCATGGGCGGGAGATGATAATTTTATCGTGGAGGATAAATTAACTGCGCAGCCCGAGGTAATAAAAATCCTGTATGTAATTGTATTTTTTTCTCCTTCGGTTTATACCTTTTCTGAATAATACATGTATAAAATCAATATGCACCAGCTAGTGAAATGTATCTTTTATGTTTGCTTGAAGTCGAGCTCTCCATTGTTATTCTTATGCCTAAGAATTACCTAGATATTCCTTATACACACACACATCACTTCTTTATTGTACCGAGTGTCGTTGAATTGTGCTTTGGGATCTTAATACAAATTTGGTGATCTCTACGCAGGCAGCATTTCTATCCTTGAATTTGCACGCCCTTGCGGAACAGCTTGAAAAAATTGACTTAGCGCAGAGACTTTTCATTGAAGCAGATCTCTTACCACCAGAGCTGGTATGTTTACTATTTTTGGTAATTAAGATCTCTTTATGAACACGTGGTTTGGTGGTGGATGTAAAAAGCTTGTTATTTTCTAGTAAGGAGAAAGTGAAACCAATATTTTCTTGTTTTTATATTTCCTTTCTTTGTTAATATGTTAGAGAACAAATCGATGCAATATTTCAGTGTTTAGATCTTATAATTCACATTAGAGTTGTGTGCTAGTGCCGTGCATAATGTTGTTCTTTCAACAGCGTGGAGAGTTATCCCAGGCAAGCAGCACTCAGGAGCGTTACCAAATGCTGGCAACCAATGATGTTGAAGCTGTCAGAGAGCCATCCAAAGAATTAACCTTTACTGAGGTTTCATCATCCGCCTCCCCTGGTGGTGGTTATCCAGACCCTACCCTGTCAATCCGAGGGTCTACTTCAGTGAGTCAGGTTGTCTCTGATGTAAACAGAGCTTCCCAATACGATTATCAGAGCGAGACACCAGATTCTGCAGCACAATCTTTGGTGAATTCCTTTGCAGAGACAGAAAAGAAACCCCCCGAGTTTGAGGCTGTAGCTGCAGAAGCAGAATTGGACATGCTTCTCGACTCATTTAGCGAGATAAAGATTCTGGATTCCTCTGGCTTGAGTTCTGCCGACACTCTTCCTGTTCAGAAAGAAGCATCCGTGGCCGCATTTCAACTACCAAGAAAGGATCCAGATTTGTCGGCATCAACTCCTTTCAACCTGGATGATGACCTCGATGACTTACTGAAGGCGACATCCAGTTTGACGAGCCAAAACAGTCTATTTCCGCCCCAGGGAGGAGCGGCTGACCCTTTTGTTCAATCTTCTTCGCCTAAATCTGGAACCAAGTCCAAAGCATTAGATGACTTTGATTCTTGGTTAGATACACTCTGATTTAAGCAAAGTATCCTCATGTAACCTAATTTATCGTGCTCATTCCATTTCAGGGATTCGTTCATCCTTTCCATTTTCATTTAAGTCCTTGAAACCTGTGTGGTCGAGTTTGTAAGTCGAGATTTTTGGCAGTCGATCGTGTTTTATTACAGCGGCTTTAGCCAATGGTAACCGAGATGAGTTTAGCTCTTAGTGACAAGTGAAATTAGTGAAAAGTGAAAAGGGTGGGCGGCAATCCCATGTGTAACAATATTAAATCTCGTGAGTATTTTTCGGTAATGTTGTTTGTTTACGTATGAATCCCTCGTTGATTGTAGTACTTTCAATCTGATAATGTCTTATTGTTCGTCTTATTCGACATTTCTTGTAGAGTCGTTGTGTTTACATTTTATTAGTCATAGATGAATGTGCTTTAACTATTGTTTTTACAGAACTCTTGTATTTAAAATTTCGTTCCAGAATCTTAGGAATAGAAAAAGGAAATGAGATTGCAAGCTGCAAACAACTATCCACTTAAACAAATCACAGAAAGTCAAAAGCAAGTCCAACTAGCAAAAGAACAGCGCTTGACTTGAAGGCCTTCAAGGTTCAAAACTCTCACATCTAATTTGGATGCCAATTAATTTAAGAGAAGATGTTATTTTTACATAAAAACAATACTAAGTAGTAATTTATAATTTTAATTCGTATTATAAGCGATGCTTCCTTACTAAAATTACATTTTTTTTTTTCCTTTTAACTAAACACCAATTGAGCCAGCTTACTCGGCTCAAAAGATAATTATTTTTATTGTATTCTAATTTAAAACAGCAAAAGCCACTTAAACCGCGTCCTGACATGCCGTTACAACACAAATTGAAATTGTAAAGCACCGATCTTCAGATGTTTAAATATTAAAAGGAAAAAAAAAAAAAAAAAAGAAGCAAAACACAGATTATGATGATTTTTCCAACACCAAAAAGTAGGACAAGTAATTACAGAAATTCAACTATACTTGGATTTTTTTTTTTTTTTTTTTTTTTTTTTTTTTTTTTTGGGAACTTGAGGAAAACTGAACTTAATTCATTTTGTGCAACAAATTCCAGAAAAGAAGAAAAGAATTTCATTTCCTCCGCTACAAATAGTCAGGGAAAACAAATAGAAAAACGGAAAAAAAAAAAAAAAAAAAAAAGAAAAAGTAAAAGTGAGAAAACTGAATTTATCCGATTAATCTGTCAAAGCCACAAAGCCCCAGCTTGTTTCAAAAGAGGAACCAACTCCCCGGAAATATGAGCCGCCATAACCCGATCCAACCCTCCGAACAGCCTCCCGCCGATGAACACCGCCGGAAACTGCACCCTCCGGCGGCTCCCCGCCGGACCCTCCCGTTCCCGATCCTCAGCGGAGACCGCCATCGCCGATTCCAATTCCTCAATGACGGCGGTCTCCTCGGCCTCGTCGACCTCGCAGACGGCCGGATTCGCCCCGTGGCCCAGCAGCAGGTGCTTGACCACGTGGCCCATGCAGCAGCCTCGCCTCACGAACACCGTCACCGCGTTCTCCGTCACCCAGCTCGCGACTTTATCATTCCCCTTTACTCCCCCCAATCCGCCGGCGCTGTTGAGGACCAGCGACATCGTCGTCGGCGTCGAGTGGAGCGGCAGCCACGATTTGTACGGGATCGCTTGTTGCATGATTTGTATATAGAAATATGGTTCAATCTAGAGAGAGAAAGTTAGAGAGAGAGAGAGAGAAAGAGAGAGAGAGTTGCAGTGGGGGGTGAAGGAGGGGAAGGAGGATATATAAAATGAACATGGGAGATCAGGAGAGGATGACTTGGAACTTGGAAGGAGTCCGCGTCAACGGCAGTTAGGCTTTGTTTTTGTTTTTGGTTTTTGGTTTTTTTTTTTTTTTTGGATTTCTGACGTCGGTGTTGTGCGTATACAAATACGATTATGCGACGTGTTTTGCGACTTTTTCCTTTCTTTCTTTCTGTGGGTGATATATAATTATATATACATATGTATATATGGATATATCTATATGTGCATGAGAATTGAGATCATCGTTTATTTTTGTTCAAGGAAAATGATGACGTTTCGGTGCTTTTCGTGTGCGTTTTCGGTCCAATTAGATACATATCTGAAATTCAAAAGAAGAGCTGTCTGGTGGGTTCCATGGGACAGAACAGGTGAAATGAAAAAAAAAAAAAAAAAAAAAAACCATGTGGTTCATGCAACCGCTAATGATATATATATATATATATATATAAAATTATGTATGTGCATCTGTATATCCTCACACACGGTGTGTATCAACTTAATTATTCCCTATCAAATAGACGAAACCAAAATAATAATAATAAGAACAATAACAAATGATAATAATTTTTTTTTCTAAGCCATTCTTCACAAAATAATTCAGACAATAATATAGTTATTTTTCCCAACAACTGCTTAAACATAGGCCAAGCCAGCAAAAATTTTCACTAAAATAATTTTATATTTCATATATTAAGAGGGAATCATTATAAAGATATAACTAAAATTAATGAGGCACAATTGAAAATGTAAACAAAATTCTTAGGCTTGGCTTCATTTGGCTCCCAGGTTCAAACATTTATATCGATTTTTATCTTTTTTTAAAAGTTAATAAAAATAATAATTAATTTTAAAAAATCAATAAACTTTAATTTAAAATTTTCATTTTAAACCATGTACATCAAATGCAAGCTTAATGTAAGTAGTGATACATGTCCCTATTCACATATGAAAGTGGCTTCATTATCACTTTAATATACGAACATCTATATGAATTTTCATTTTAATCCTCTCGTTCATTGGTCTAAGGAAGGAAAAAAAAAAAAAACAAACCACATGAAGATTCTATTTTTATCGAGTTTTTTTTTTTTAGCATGTGTTTGGTGCATGAATTGGAATTGAGTTATTTGGTTATGCATTTGATAAGGCATTAGAATTGTTGGAGTTAAAAAATATAAAAACTTAAAATGTATTCGGAAAAAAATATTTATGAATTTTGTTTAATATGTCTCAAAATTCTATGCAATTTAAAAATAAAAATCATGTCATTTGGAGTTATATATGTAAAGTTATAGACTTTTAAAGTTTGAGTTATAAAATTATAATAGTAACTGTGAATAATAAGAATTTGTTGACTTTTCAGATAAAGACAAAAAATTATGATTCAAATTAGATTAAACCAGTGTACCAGACAAGCTATAAATATCATTCTTATATAAGGTAAATTGCTCTTTTAATACATAAATTTTTAACCTTATTCAGTTTTGATTTCTAAATTTTTTTTTGTTGTTAAAATATCTTTAAAATTTTAAAATATTATAATAATTATTATTTTTATTAATTTTTAAACAAAATTTATTAATAATTTAATCAAATTATAATATTAATTATAAATTTTGTTTTAAAATTAACGACAATAATTATTATAATAATATTTTTAATAATTTATTATCCTTCCTATTTTGAATACCAGGATGATGACATGAACATCCATGAGTCCTTGAACTCCCCTATGCTGAGCCAAACATCCACGTCAGCACAGCAAGAGAAGTTTTTATTTATTTATTATTTATTTAGAAAAAGCAAGAGCGAGGATTTTTATTTGTTTTTATATTTTTGGCCAATCAAACATATCATTGAAGTCAAGTGATGTAAAAGCATGGCCCGCCACGTGGAATGGAAGCTCTCCTCTACCTTACCCAGTGGCCCCACGGGACGTCACCAGCCTCGACAGTATCATCATTCAAAATCCAGAATGACCTGTCCAAAATCTGCCACGTTCTCAAAGTGCGTCAGCTTCCCGCGTTGTGACGTCAGGTGCATTATTTGGGTAGTTTCAAGTAATTTCCAGCTAACGTCATTTTTTGTTTGGCTCCTGGCGTTTCTCGCATCCCCACGTGTTTCAAATGCGGTGGGGGACTTCATCAGCTGCTTCGTCCTACAGAGCTTGTCATGAACCTAAGGTTAATCCAACGGCTCTGATGTTTTCTTGTGACAAAAAGAATATTATTTAGGGCCTGTTTGGTGTGTAAGTTTGAGTTAAGATTTATAAGTTTAAATAGTAAATTTTGTTGACTTTTCAGAAAAGACAAAAAAAATTTTGGGAAAAAGACAAAAATTTTTGGGGAAAAAGACAAAAAAAAGTTTGAAAATGTTAGTTTAGACTAACAAGCCAAACACCCCCTTAGGATTCGTTTAATTCATGAGTTTAAGTTGAAATTTTTAAGTCTCAATAGTAATTTTTTTTTGAATTTTTAGAAAAGATAAAATATTTTTGAAAAAAAAATAAAAACTTTATAAAAAAAAGATAAAAAAAATTTGAAAATTATAGTTTGAACTTATGAACCAAACAAACGCTTACTCTTTTATAAAATATCCAGCAATTCTTGGAACAGAAAATTTGGTTAAAATTTCTAAGAAAAAAAAAGGTTTCAACCTTAATGCCAAACAAAGTAAAATAAGGTAATTGAAAAAAAAAAAAAAAAAAAAAAAAGGTTTTAGCGGGGCTAGTACTTCTTGTCACTGACTAGGGAATAAAAAACCTTTGTTTGATAGGAAAATTTCATAGGTAAGGTACCTTGGAAGCTTACATGGTAATATATGGGATAACCATGATGATAGTCAGCAGATAAGTAGGAGTAAAGACGGTAATATTGTGATCTGTAATGGGGCATTTAAATGTTTTATTCAACTATATATTATAATAAAATGAATGTGTTTCAAAATGCACGTTTGAATGTCTCATTTAATCATTATATTTAAATAGAATGTTATTTGGATTGTTTTGAATAGACATTATAATGGTATTAGTGAAAGAAAAGAGAGTCTAGGATATAATTGATAAAAATAGATAGAAAAAGATAATAAATAAATAGTAAAATAAATGTATATATTGTTCAAATAAAAACGTATTCAAATACGATAAATTGAGGAACTAAATATATATTATATTCGATTTCCTCAATATATATTACATTCGATTCAAATTGAATATATGAAATCGTAAATAAATTCTATCAAGCAGCTCTGTTAAAATAATTGCTTATTAAAAAAAAATTGTAAGCATTTAAATGGTAGGAAGTATATATAACTTCTTGTTAATGCTGGACTCGTCGAAGTGATTATTACCAAATATTTTATATAAAAACACAGGAGCCATGGATAGAGTTGTGTCATGGGTGTGGCCTTGGCCCTTTCTCATTAATGATAATATCTAGAAAAACACGTCAAAGCCGCCTGATGTGGGCGAAACCAATCAAGATGAAGCAAGTGACAATTGGCACAGATGTAAGCCTAAAGAATATTCTCATATCACAACCTTTGTTTATATTATCAAATTGATCTTTACGTCACTCTAATCCCAATTTCCTTTAAAAAAAAAAAAAAAAGAATTCCAAAACATGGAACATGTCACGATGATTCCCTAGTTGACAATTTGTATAGTGCCTGCTGCCTTCATATCTCATGTTTTCTTTCTTTTATTTTATTTTTTTTTGGCCCCCTAAAGTAAGCCTATTTATTCTCCCTCGATGACGAGTTGGTTTTTAAATTGTTTATTTCCATTTGGCCGACTGTATCTAACAATATTTTATTGATTTCATAGTTCTAACTCTGGCCAGATCTACAGCAGCCGCAAGAGCACAACTGTTTTGAATTATTAATCCTAGAATTCGTGACTCATTACAATAAGATTGCTGATTTTTATTAAAATAGTAATCATAATAACAATAATTCCACGAGTTTCAGTAGTTGCATTTGATTAAAGTTGGTGAAGACAACAATATATGTAGCTATATGGGGCGGCCATGTTAAAGTACTGTGTCCAGATTCGTTCCATATATGGTTTCAATATATGCTAATGACCGAAAAGCATGTAGATTCATGTCTTTCATAAAGCAGTAAACACTATGTAGCGTTACATCCATATTTTCATTTAATTTTAGTGTCTTTGAAACTGATATTTAACCAAATATATTATGACACCTGTGTAATCAATCACAACTATGTGGGGGTAGGTTGCTAGCCTATCGCTAACTCAAATAGACGGATGTAGAGCTTTTTCGCCAATTTTAACTCAATTGTATTACGTCCAGTAACTGCACCCGATTGCACTCACAACGTGCTTCAGGTACTCATCCAATAACACATTGATCCTTTCGGCACTAATGAAAGAGGGGAAAAAAAAAACTTTGTAAAACCGAAATGTATAAGAAGAAGAAGAAGAAAACTTATGGAAACAGAGATTAAAAATAAAGGAGAAGTTTTTCATTTAAAATAATTGTTTTCACATTTTAAATCCTCCTGCTACGAACTCTAGGTTATAAGGCGTGTGACATACACTAAAAAGAAATGAATTTTCAGTCAGAATATTGTCTTATAACATCTTTAGTCACAATATGTTTATGAAACTAAATGTCATTTTTAATCACAACCCTGTGACTAATATCAATTAGTCATAAATTTTTGTTTTGTGACTAAAATTTTTAGCCAAGAGATGTTTGACTAAAAATGTTATGATGTGACTAAGTAAATATTATTTGATATACAAAAAATTAAATAGAAGATTTGGGTAATATATATATATATATAAATATTTTCAAATCAAGGATAAAAGGATTTAAATATTATATTTTATAATAGAGTTATATATGAAATTATCATAAGTTCACAAATAAGAGAAAAAAACATTACGTGCAGCTGATGGTTAAATGTTAGCTATAACAATTAAGCACGTTACAAATGCAGGAAAAATTGGGCTGTAACTTGGAAGAAAAGAGAGAAGAAAAAAAAAAAAAAAAAAAGTTGCGGGCAGGTAAGACTATGAAACACGTATTTATGCCGACAAGGGCCTACATGGCATCATCGTGTTCCTGATTGATCCAAGGACATTGATTATAATAATTTATAACGTAAAGATATGCCCATTTTTGGACGGTAGTTATCACTATTTTTTTTTTTATTTATTTTTTTTTATTGTTGAAAATTAATTATTGTGTTTAAAATTGGAGCAAAGTCTCCTTCTGGAAGAGACAATAAGAGAGCCTCGTTTTCAATAATTCCAGACTTCACTGCGCATCCTGGTAATACTAATTATGCTATATACCACTGATTTGTAGAGTAGCGATCAGCCAAATTTAGGCGTAGAGATATATTTCTAGTACATGTTTTTACTTTTAAACATCATAATATTAAAATTAATAATTTTAGTATTATTAAATAGTAAAATTATTAACTTTGATATTATAATGAACATAAATATAAGAATGTGTAAATTTACGACATTTTTACATATAATCTTTTGTAATCCACATTTTTGCATATAATCTTTTGTAATCTGAAAAATCTGGAAACCGATTAATCCAACTCTTGTCTTGTGTTTACTGTTTATTTTTCTATTATAGAGGCCAAACCTTCGGATAAGAAGCGTACAGTTAGTTTGTTCTTTGGTTATATTCTTCGGGCATTTTTCTTGACCTGGATATGAAAGAAATACGAGGAGTGTTTTATCCCTCTGTTTGTTTTAATCATTTGACAATGTTTATGTCATTTTAATTGAATAAGCCATTCAAATAGATGCTTAGTAAATAATTTCTTAATGACATTCAAATGATCCATA
Source organism: Ficus carica (assembly GCA_009761775.1). Lineage (NCBI taxonomy): Eukaryota > Viridiplantae > Streptophyta > Magnoliopsida > Rosales > Moraceae > Ficus > Ficus carica. The sequence goes on along the minus strand of CM019739.1, from coordinate 11,352,516 downwards.
TGATCATTAAAAAAAAAAAAAAAAAAAATGTTGGCCGCCCTTTAATTTTGATTCCATTTGAGTATAAATCCAATAGCAATATTTGAATTCTCTTTAATCAAAAACTTTTTCTCTTCTTTTTAAATTTAAAATGTCATTATTATTATTTTTTTTGTTTCGAATCCGATTGCGACGATTATTTCTTCTATATGATTATTTCTTCTATAGGTTTTATAAAATTTGTTAGAATTATTTCAATATCGTCTAAACACACATTCAAATACTCCGTACACATGTTTCTTTTCTTATTGCGAACATCCAAACATTGTTTCATATAACAATTCAAATTATTAATTCAAATATTTTTATTCAAAATGTTATCATTTAAGTGGTTCTATCAAATAGACCTTCTATCTTTTTGTCCGTTTAGGTGTATATTTACAATCGGCTGTGTTAGACATATGATGTGGACTTACTAATCAAGTTGAAATATATTAAAAATAAAACGTGAAAATCATTAAAATAATTATGATGTAATTTTGTTATTTCTAAAACATTTTCTAAAATTTCAATTTCACTTGTATAATACATGGCGTGGCATGCAGTGTAATTTCCCCTGCTCCTCAGCATAGTTTAGTGGGTTCCAAATTCCAATGGAGATTCCTCAGCAGTGTAATTTCACCCGGCTCCTCATCATAGTTTAGTTTACGGTTTTTTCGTTTTTATATCTTGAAAAATCATGATGTTTTTTTATATTTAATTTGAGCTGTTGGACGATTTGATCTGCTTGATTTTGGTCTAAAATGATTCTTCGTAACCTGATGTTTAAAAGTAAGGTTAAAAGTGTTTTTGTATCATAAATTTGATTAAAGGTCGTCTATTGAATGATTTTAACATGAATACGCATAGTATGATCATGATGTTTCGAAAAATATAAGGTAAAACGTGGTGTCTTAACTACAAAATTAAAAAAATAAAAATAAAAAAATCCCAAGAAACTGAAAAAGAAAGAAGGTAGACCAACTTCTTTTGGTCTCCGTATGGCTGCTCTTCTTCTGAAAGCCATTCTAGATTACGGCAGTTTTGCCTTTTCTTGACTACTCTTGTTTTCAAGGAAGTTTAGGATCCACAAGCCTTTATCCGAACAAAAAAAATCATCTCATTTTGGTTGCTCTATATATATGTGCACACACACACACACACACATATATATATAACGACAAGAACAATGAAGTGATCTTGATTAAAGATAAAATAACAAAGACTTGGAGAGAAATCAATTGAATGGGTACAAAACATTATTTCATGCCCTTGCATCTAAATTCCAAAAGTTCCAGAGTATTCATTTATCTTCTGGCTTAAAAATGCAATGACTTAATCAAAACTGGCCAGTCTACATTGAAAGAGAAAACGCAATCTATAAAGATATATTGAGAAATTGTGCAATGTTTTGAATTCCAACAGCGAATAATCCAGAAGGATCAATCTCATGAGATTTCGAAGTTTAGAAGTTTGGCTTTCTACCCACAGTAGGTTGCCTTGAAACTGGGGATTTCCTTGTTTCTCACGGTCCTCGACAAAAACGAAAAACAAACATGACTACCTTCTTACCAAATCTAGTTTGATATTTGATTTCCATGCATGAACAATCTTGAAAATAAGGGGAGTTACAAGTTCTGGCTGGTGTTTCTATTTCTTTGCGGTCTCCAGATTCATCTCCTGAAGGTTCAGCAACAAATCGTCTGAATTCAAGAAAACTTTGTTCGCCGAGTTGGAGATGGTATGCGCAATCTCTCTAGCGGCTTCTATCTTCCTAAGCGTGATAAAAGCTGGATTGTTGGCAATGGCTTGACCAATCAGCTTGGCACTTGTGGCCTCTCCCTGATACACATTAGGAACAAATGTAAAGAGTCAGAACAGTGCCTTGATATGAAAAGTTAGGGGGTATTTGGTGTGTAAGTTTGAGTTGAAATATTTTAGTTTCAATAGTAATTTTTGTTGATTTTTCAGAAAAGACAAAAAAACTTTTTCAGAAAAAAACAAAAAAAAGTACAGTTTCACTTGAGTGAAACGAAAGTGCCAAACAGGGCCTTAATTTAAATAAATGCCTGATATTCATACATTAAATCCTGCCAGAAGTGAAAATATTAACACGGCCATTTACTCATAATTTATTTGGGAAAAATTTTGGCTTTTAGAAACTTTGACCATATCCAGGTGATGCCGGATAATTTCTTCAAACTCACCTCTGCTCTGATAACGGCACTTTTCTTGTCTTGTTCCGCTTTTTCCACAACAAATTTAGCCCTTTCAGCTTCTTGTGCTGCTACTTGTTTGGCTTCAATTGCAGCAGTGAATTCCTTCCCAAAAGTCAGGCTGGTGATCGACACATCATCCAAGGCGATGTTGAAATTGGCTGCCCTTTCAGTTAGAATCTTCCGTATTTCTCTGCTAACGTTCTATAGGAAACAAAATCAGTAGCAAGCTACAGATTAACCTTGTAGAAAAGCAGACTGAAAGTTTCAATGCAACAACTCAAATACATGAAAAGAAACTAGTATTAACTACAAAATAAAACAAAGACCTTGCTCTAGAACAGTGTAATTTTATCACAATTTTTGATAGCCAAACATGTTGCTTTAGGTATATGTATTGCGACGTACCTCTCTCTGAGTAATGAGCTGGCTAGCATTAAATTGTGCAACAACAGCTTTTAGAGTCTCATGAATGATCGAAGGCAGTACTCTCTCATTGTAGTTTTCACCAAGAGTTCGGTAGACGGAAGGTAATTGGTCTGCCAAAGGACGTGTAAGAACTCGAAGACCAATTTTCACCTGAACGGTAAGGGAAAATAGTCAACATGCATCTTTCTTATTGACAACAAATACCTCTCAGAACTGTGATTGTGAAGATTAAGTAAACGTTATGACAGTACTTTCTGCTGATTGGTAAATGGTGCAAATGTAGGACATAGGATCAAAAATAAACGAGCATTATGCTAAAACTAATACTTACCCCCCCCCCCCCCCCCACCTCACTTCCTATGCCCTTAGTCCAAATGGTCTTAGGCAAGAATAAGCTAACAAGTTGATAACTGGAAATACACGGTTTGGAACAACAGCAGCTGGTAAACATGACATACGTCACAACCCTAACAAGGAAATTAAATCTTCCTGCAGGACATACACATCCGGAGGTAATCCCACAATTCAAAACCTATCTGCTAGCTAGTTGGTGTTTTCAGTGGTATTATTATATTAATTGCGGAATAACAAGAGAAAACCAAGAAAACAAATATCCGCGCCCCCCCCCCCCCCCCTCTCCCCACAAAAAAAAAAAAAAAAAAAAACATGAGAAAAGCTTCAAGATCAATTACTTTAACGATGACTACTAGATAAAACATAAATTCATTCCATTTTAAAACTTCAATAGGCTTGGTCAAGCGGTGTCTCTTCAAGAGATTACAACAAGGGTATCAGGAAGTGTCTTAAAAACATCATGGGCACACATATTCTGCAAAATCTATCAAAGCAATAGAAGAAACCGAAAAAAAAAAAGTACATGATGGTAGAGGTAAACATTTGTTATTGGGTTGCAAATGACTTGACAGTTGGACACACCGGTGTGTGCAATGTTCTTTTATGATAGTTCATCCGTTAAGAGTCGCAACCATGGCATTGAGCATATGGGAAAGACATTAAAAGAAAAGAAAAAAAAAAAACATAGAGCTTGCAGCTTTTCACAATTAAAAAACATGAAACTTCACTAACCATTTGGAGGTCACGACTTCCTGAAGTGCTTTCCACCAAATGAGGTCGTGCTCGGACATCATAAATTATTGGCCTCTCGAACCATGGAATCATTATGTGTGTCCCTTCTGGATAGACCTGTACGCCCAATAGATTATGTAAATACTAATATGTTACAGACATTACAATGGAAAAAATAAAACGACAGGAGCAAAAGTGTCATCTAACACTTTTATATGCAGATTAAGTAAAGGAAGGAAAAGTTGCAAGATCCAGGGTACATTCAACAAGAACACCAGAGGGCTATAGGTAACCAATAACTACATCTTAAAACAAATAGAAAACTCATCGAAAATAACAACCTTGTCTTTGATACCAACTAAACGGTTGAATACAATTGCTCGGTGCCCTCCCTCAACATTGTAGAGACTGTTGGCAGCTGCATATAGACCAAGCCCACCAATAATTCCCACCCTAAGCAAAGCCGAGGCCGCACCTCCTGGAACCTTAGGGACTTTAACGTTGTTCAGGTTCATATTTCTTCTTCCTGGATGTATACCCAAAAAAAAAAAAAAGAAAAAATCCTAAACATCAGGCTGTATTATATAACAAGTTAGAAATAATCAAATTCAATATGTGCATAACAACGAAGGGTAGCGACCCAGGGCGCAGGTCAGAGAAATGTAGGATTAAAAAATTATTAAGGAAAACAACAAAGAACAAAAAATCTACAAGTCAGCATCTAAGTTACTAAAGCAAAAACTAATTCGAAAAACTTTATCTTTATCTTTATCGTCAAAGATTTATGTCTAAATTCCAAAATGATCTGATACATGAAACACCAAACTTTATAAATATTATAAAACCAAATGTAATACTTCAAACAATACATTTATCTGAAAGAAAACACAAAACAATAATGCAAATTCGAAGAAAACCTCATAGCATTCACGAAACCAAAATCACTTCAAAATGATGATTTGTTTCTTCTAAAACATATGAAAATGTCATTTAACTTGACTGAGCTAACAGGCAGGATAAATCGAACAAGATTATGAAAACAAAAATAAGAGCCGAACTTGCAGATTCCAAGAAAATGAAGAGCAAATAACAAGAAATCCCAGTTCATAAAAAACCTAAAACCGAAATGTTCGATTTTCATGTCAACTTACGTCGTTTCCTTCGATCAATCAGATAAAAGAAGAGAATTCAACGAGGAAAATGGAAGAAAAAACAGAGAATTAAGAAAACATTGGGGTACCTTAAGGCCGCAAATACTGAGATGTCGGAGACAAAGGGGTTTAGGTCGTGAAGTCACAGGCAAAGAAAGCGAGAGGAAGGGTTTAAGGCAGAGAGAATGAGACGGGGTCAAGAAGCGTGAGGCTTAGACCTTTAATGGGCCGAAACTTAGTAGTACTGGGGCTCGATAGAGCTACTGCAGCCCGCTACTACGGCCCTTTCTGAAAAAAAAAAAACCAAAAAAAAATTCCATGGATAATGAATGTCTTCTCTTTTTTTTTTTTTTTAAAGAGAAAATTATCAAAATAACTATTTTTTTTCATTTATTGATCAATATGACACAAATTCTCTATTATTGATCAACATGATACAAATTTTAGTTAACGTTAGTTTAATTTGTGTCATATTTGTGTAGTGTAATTTTGTGTCATGTTGGTGCAATATTTTTTCAATTTATGTCATTTAGATGCTTTTTCCCTTTTGAAAATGATAGCAAGTGTCATTTTTACAAACTAAAAGGAGTAAACAGAATGATTTTAAAATAGTAGAAGTAAAATTTAGTAGTTAGTAGATTTTATTAGATTATAATTTATTTAATAGTAATAAATAAATTATTTGTTTAATAAATTTATCGTTTATTATTATTCAATCCAATTATTTTTAAACTTGTTGACTGTTATTTACTTCAATTATTTTTTGCAAATAAAATAAAAGAGCTATTTACTTATTTCTCCCTTTCGATTTTGTTGTTATTTTGAGTGGAAATCATTTGTCACTGTACCTTTAATGGAACACCATTGTTATTAGGGTCTATGCATAACAATATTAACAATTGAAGAGAGAGAAAAAAAAAAAAAAAAAAAGAAGATACACAAATGCTTGTGGTGGTTTAATATCATGACTGCATCTATGAATTAGGAGAAGACAAAAAAATCTCCTTTGAACTCTATACCCTTGCAATGAAATCATGTACTGATTTATCATTAAATTATGTCTGCAATAATATTTAAATAAGAAATTAGAATTATATGATTTAAACTAAATTTTAGTTATGTAAGACTTTACTTAATTATTTGCTTTCATGAATTCTTTTGTCGTTGTGACAAGAATAATTTCCCAAAATAATGCTCGTTTAATGTGAAATATTATTAGCTATGTCATTGAAGTGAATTTTATTATTATTTTTTTCATTCGTTTTCTTGCTACCAACCAACAGTTTATCGGGACACTTCTTTAAATACTTTTAAAGAGAGCTAGAGTAAAACTTTGTCAGTTGAAACTCGCAACAATAATACCATTTTATTGACGATTTCGTAGTGGATTTTTTCCCCTACTCATTAACAAACTTGTCAGCGCATATTGCCCAGGTAGTAATGAGACGAGTTTATAAGTTTTAAATATTGCAAAAAAAGGCTCAATCCAAGTCCTTGAGCAAAATTAAAAGGAGGTTATAAGCTATATTAAATTTTATTGACTATTGCACATACGAAGTCTTTGTTAGTCGCTTTCAAGAACAAAGGTTTTGGTTGAAAAAGTTAAAAGAAAGGGAGCGAGTTAATTAATTAAGGATTGTGAATATTATTTAACTAAGAAGCATCATGATTTTGGAAAAGAAATTATCCAAGGAAACATCAATCGCCATCCAATTGTAATTTAAAATAATTTTAAGATCCTTCAATGCCAATACATATACGTATATATGGATGATGTAGGTGGTCTTTATTTTTATTTTATTTTATTTTTCTCTGGCAGATGGTGGCAAATGCGAGAATAGGAACTAACAACCAATAAATATATAATTTTTCAGCAAAATAGAAGAAAAATATACTAATTAGATACAGTCTAATTGAAATGCCTTAGCTTGTAAGTCAACCACTGAGGTGGATGCCACCTACCATATGTACGTCTGGATTTTAAAATCAACCAATATTTTGAGCCAAAAAAAAAAAAAAAAGATTTATATTCATCCAGCTAAATTAGTTGTCTTGGCATGTTCTGGCTGCATGTGGGTCTGATGCAGATTTAAACCACAATAATCTTTAACCATCAATTCAATCGTAAATTTTCATTTTGTTATTTTGTCAGAGATTTAGTTGGATCACAATATCGTAGGGGAAAAAGTCTTAGTTAGGACTAAACCACCTCTTTTAAAGAAGATTGAAGGGTTTAATTAAGAAATAAATTAATTACCTTTTTTTCTCGTAAATTTTTTTGGAGCTTTCTAATAATGTATTACCGAAACCAAAGTTTTAATATTTATTAATAAGCATCTCCACTTTTTGTTTGAGTGTTTTTGATGGCCTAATAGATGATATAAGAAATAGGGATTTATAGGCACCGTAAGTCGGACTATTATGTTTTAAATTTTAAATTTATCGTCCTTTGATAACTTACCTTTTTATAAACTTCTAATTTCGACAATTCATCCCTTAGACTTTCCAAATTATCACTATATGTATGTTCCATTGTGTTAATTTTCATTGAATTGAACATTTGAATTTTGGAATATTTGCATAAAGATTTATATTAATTTGAAAATTTTTAGTCAGAAATGGGAGTTTCAGTCTTCACACAAGGTGTATGTGGGGTTTCCGTCACCAATTTAATAAGAAGTTAAACCAAATGAGACACATTACCATAAATTAGAAAATTCATAAAGTAAATTATTAAAATTAAAATTTAACAGGTAAGTTATCAAAGACTGGCAGGTTTATATGACAACAATACTAAATAATCTAATGAATATTGTATTAACACAACTACGGGTAAAATAAGAATTGTCCATGACCGTTATTGTTCAGTGATAATTTCACATTTTAGTGGATAAAAGATATAAAATATAAGATGTAAATTATCTCATGCCAAGTTAAAAAAGAAAAAAAAAAAAAAAAAAAAAGAAAAGAAAAGAAAAGAAATGAAGTGTCCATCTTTCGTTCCGGTAACAATTTGAAGAAAGACAAAGACCCAATTATGAAGAAAGGGTGTATGAAACTCGTAAAAATAAAAAATTTAACAATCCGATTCAAAGTGAGGGGGAAAAAAAAAAGGAACAAGGTACAAAACGGGAAAAGAATACAAAACAACAACAAATTTTTAGATACAAAATATACTCCAAATACCACCACAAAAGGAACGTCACAAAACCCTTATCTCCATTAATTCTCTCCTGATCATCACGAGAGAACACCCATGCAAACCACCAAAAGTCCAGCAACCAATCCCAAGCCCACATTCCTCTTACTCGAATCGCCGGTGCTATTCTCCGACGGCGCCGCCGCCTCCTTGGTCTTGTTCTTGTCCCCGCTGTCGGCGGGAGTAGTACTACTACTCTTCTCCGGAGGAGGAGCGGAGGCCGGCGACTTGGCCCCGAAGAGCGACGGGGGCAACAAAACGGCGTCGCTTTGGTAGACGGCTAAGGGGAACTCCGCCCACAAGGCATTGTTGATCTGCGTCTCGACGAGGCCGGTGGAGACGTTGAGTTGGTGGCCCTGGCTGGTGAAGTTGAGGCCGTCGTCGGAGAACTGGGTCCTAACGGGATTGGAGACGGTTTGGAAGTTGTCTAGGGTGTAGTATTTGGGGAGGACATGGTAGAGGATGAGATTCACTTGGTCCTGCCTCGAGAGGCCGTTGAGAGTGCCGGCCTTGAGGTTGTTGAAAGCGTTGTCGGTCGGAGCGAGGACCGTCAGTCCTTCCGTCGAGCTGTTGAGCTGGTTGTCGATTTGGTTCCCTACTTGTGTCTCGGAGAGCAGGCGGAGAAAGGTGGTGTATTGGCCGCCTTTGGTTAGGATTCCGGTGAGGTTGGCCGGACCGGAGGATGGGGCCGGGGCCTTTTGAGCTAGGGTTTGGTGGTGGGAGAAGAGGAGGAGAGGAGTGAGAGTGAGGAAGATGAGAGAGAGAGTGGAAGCCATGTTGAGTGAGCTAAGGGTATGGAGTGGTGGGGATGGTGTTATTGAGTGTCGGGGAGATGAGATGGGGATTTATGGGATAAGATGTTGGGGTGAACCTTTGTTGGAATGAGCTGGCCAAATGAATTATACATTTGGCATAAAAAAAATTGTAAAAAAAAAAAGAAAAAAGAAAAAAAAGAGTGGAAAAGTAATCCAAAATGGAATTATATTAGTAATTAAATTAATGTATATTGATTTTTTTTTTTTTGTTGTTATTCGAATTAATGATCAAAAATCTGGATTAATGAGTGGCATATAAATAATGTGCACGTTCTATTTTATCATCCCGTTGTGATCATGTGGATGAGAATGTAAATCAAATCGATGGCGAATTAAAAATTGACCAAGACATCACAACTAACAATGCAACCATGTTGATTGAGGCCTTCAAGATTGATGATAGAATACTAATAATATGCATTTGCTAATAGTTAAGGGAACCCATTACCAATAATCTACAAACTATATTTACTTTCTAAGCTTGCTGATAATTAATAAGTTTGCAAAAATATTTACCCTAAAAAATTTGCAAAAAAAAAAAAAAAAAAAAAAAAAAAAAAGAAAAAAAGAAAAAAGGAAAGGTTTTTGTTTTTGTTTTTTTGTTTTTAATATGTTAATTGCGAGTGTAACATGCATATGCAGGTAAATATATCCGTTTGAAACCGGCGAATTTCTTTTTCTCTTGAAAATGTGGAGACATTCCATTTGTTCCTATTAGCTAGGGAAATAGAATTGGAATCATAGAGACAAAGAAGATTATGTATACAGAAAAAGGAACAAAAGCTTGTGGGAAAATGAATGTTTTGATAGAATGTATTATGGCAGTGCCAGTAAGGCAGCAATAATATTGAGGCAATTTACTTTGTCCCATTTTACAGCCTCTCACAAAATGTTATAAAATACCACATCAGAAACAACAATAATTTTTAGGAGGGAAATAATTATGTCCTGAAATAATCCCTTCAGAATCATATATATATATATATATATATTGCTTTCAACGGTTACTTTGATGTAGTGGACATGTAACATGCTATAATACTTTATACCATGTTCATAGCTCTTGCTCAATTAAAGATCTGACAAAACAAAATGGGACCCCCGATTCTCGCTTTGCAAGTTGCATCATGCGATCTGTAGTTTGAATTTTAATCAAATTTCAGCAATAAGGTAAATGTATATTAATTAATTTATAGTCAACCATCCTTTCAGAAAGCACTTTTTCTCAATAACATATAAAGATATTCAAAGCACCAAAGATGTGATCTATAATCTAGAATAATTAAAATTTATTAGTATTGTGATTAAAATGAAAGTGTTATATTATATTTCCCACTCTATATGTTACAAGAAAAGTACGCGTAGAGAATCAGAATCAAAGTTTTTATATACATAGAGAGATGTTAATCAAATTTTACAGATATAGGTCATGATATTATTCTATGTTTGGCAGCTTGGAGTTTTCGTGGCATGTCTGATATTCGTTATAAATGAACCAAATGTATACATGCTAACCACAAAATAATACCAATGAAGAAAATAATTAACAAATTATTCTGTTAGGAAGCGTCCAATTAGCAGCTAGTAGCTAGGGCCTACGTCACCAATATATATGCTGGCTTATTATCTTATTTTAATATCTTGACCCAATTTTCACACATGCATGGTACTTAAGTATAATTTTGTGACTAATATATAGTAGGTTAATATTGAGATTTGAGCACCTAACATAATATATGCTGGTTTATTATCTTACTTTAATATCTTGACCCAATTTTCACACATGCATTGTACTTAAATATAGTTTTGTGACTAATATATAGTAGGTTAATATTGAGATTTGAGAACCTAACATATATGTATTTTTATAGTTGTGTACCAAATTCAAGATTCATTTCTTCACTATACATGTGTACACACACATATATATGAATGTATGTATGTATGTCATTATCTAGGAATTGTAGGACCAGCAATCAACAACCTAATGGAATTGCCGGATCTTCTGCTGGCCTAACATTTTCTGTACAGATAGATAAATACACTAGTCTTTCTAATATTTATAGATTTATGGCCGTTTTTCCCATTCCAATATTATAATGAATGGACTAAATGTCTCCATTCTTTTAAACAATATTTGACTAATTGGCGCATCTATTGTTCAAGACTACTCCAACTTTCTCATCTTTTTGCTTAAATTTTCCTTTCTTGCAAAACCCAATATGAATTATATTGATAAACATAATTCCATACTATATGCTAATCCATCACTCTCTAAAAAAAAAAAAAAAAAAAAAAAATTAGGATCAAGATGTCTGATCTGAAATTATGTGTATGCATTCGTTCAAAGAACAATTTGAGAATTAGTCCTTTGCAATAAGATGATGGTTTGATGTATAAATAAATAAAAAAGAAGAAGATCAGAAGAAGAAGATTTTCTAGGACTAGTTTGATATTATTTATAGTAAATTGGCGATCTCCCTCCTCAAAACTATAGGTTTATATAATAATTGTCAAAACTATAGTTTCAAATTTGTGTTAGGTAAATTTACAAAATTGTCAAATTTAAAAGAGAAAACGTGACCTACGGTCATTCGATCCAGTCTACAAAATGTATGAACATGTAGTGCGCCAAAAGAAGAATTTCTTCATCCAATTTGACAGCCTGGCACAAACTTGCTTGGCATGTGTAAACGTGCTCCTAAGGCCTAACTAATATATATATATATATATATATATATGAAAAAGATATATATATATATATATATAGGTATGGTTTTAATGGTTGTACTTTTTTATAATCATGGATGATTACAAATAAAATTATAAAAAGAAATGCATTTTTTAATTACATTTGATGATGTGACATTTTATATAACTTGCTATTGTAAGTTAAGCAACTTAATAATTTTTTTAAATATAATTAAATAGATTTTTATATTTTAAATATAAACAAAGAACAATTAACATCTAACCTCTGCTCCACCTACGTATGTGACCTCTACCCAACAATAAGTTGTTTTGCTCCTTTGTACATGCTTGCTCCATTTTTTTACCTTGATGTTGCCGGTAGAAACAAATTTACCATTTTTTTAAAACCAATTTTTGAAATCCTTAAATAAATTTTCGGCAACTGTGTCATTGTTGAGATAGTTTTTTTTCCCCTATGTTATTTTTTTGAATTCACGTCAATATTTATAGTTAATGTTGTTTCTTCGATAACTAGTGCATTTTTACTCTCTTTCTTTTTTGGTATATTTCAGTTGTTTTCTTTTTTTTTTTTTTTTAATTTATCGGCTCGATGTTGATTATATATTTTGGAAAATAAATGTCGTTTAATAGTTTTATTACTATATTTGTATTAATTTATTTAGAATTAATTGTCATTGCATTAAAAATAACCAAAAATTTTAATATATAATCAAATACAATAATCTAACATTATCAGGAATCCTATTAAGGGTGCTTCTTCCGTCCGACAGCCTCAAGTGGAGTTTTGAAACTCCAAAAACAGCAACGCCTGTTGATGTTGATCTTAATGGTTAGCAGAGGGCAAGGGGCACACAAAATTTTAGAAACCGGTATCAGTTTGTGAATCGGTGAATAGGGGCTTCTGGTAATTATCTGTTGTTTTTTTGTTTTTATTTATTTCAATTATAATTAAAGTAGCTTCATTTTTCAATGTCGTTTTGCAAATGAAGACAGAGTGATGAAAGGAAGAGTGGAGGTATCATCTTGAGATAGCAGTGTGGAGAAAGGGGCCAAAAATAGGGACCGGCAAAGTCGCAATCAAGATCAAAACATCGATCTTTAAGCGAAAAAAAAAGATCAAAACATAGATACTTAGATTTTATTGAAATATTGACTATTTATGGAAATATCGACAGAAATATCGATATCGATGGAAATTCATATAAAATATGAAAAACTATCTTAAAATACTTAATTAAAAAAAGAACTTAAAACTCTAAAATAGTTAATGATTTATAAATTAAATAAAACTCTCAGTTAAAGTATTAAGTATTGATAAATATTCTTGATAAGAAGTGATCATAATATAATAAATGACAAAATTGCATCCATAGTTAATCTAATGGGTACATTACATTCATGATTCATACATGACAAGAAAATTTCAATATCAAAAGGAGCTTTAAGAATGTCCAAACTCCAAAGTTATCTACAATATTCTATTAGTTTAAATAATTGATACCAAAACAGTGTGATCGGGTAGTTTATAATTTTTGGACATCTTATGTATGTGTCTCTGGATACTTTCTCTTCATGAAACCAAAATTTTTTTTATTACATTGAAAAATTACAGTAAAAAATATTAATTACTGATAATTTATTGATCTTTTGTTGATATTTCTACTTTGTCATGAACTACTATATTTTTCATGAAAATGGATATTTTCATAAAAAAATCAACATTTATGGAATTTTCCATGGAAATTTCGTGATTACTTTGTGGAAAATATACTACGCTCCTGTTTTTTTATCGGCACTTTCAAAATATAGAAATTTCTATGAAAATATTGGTGGAAATGTGGATTTTTCAATCCTTGGTCACAATACATGACGTAAGTCAACGACGGAAGTGAGGGGACAATGATGGCTTAAGGAAGGCTACGGGGATGAGCTAAAGGAAATGTAATACTTGGTGGAAGCAGTTTCGGTCATACATGACAGGTGAAGGGAAGTTGCCGGCGGAAGTTGGAAAGGAGTTAGTCCACATATTGGGCATCCTCAAATTGGATAGGTAGGGTTTTGTATTACTACCGACAATGAAATGAACATGTTAAAATTGTTCTTAAGTTTGAAATATTAGTAGAAGGCTTAGGTCAAACCTATCTTAAAAAAAATGTTAGTGATATTAAATCTAATCTAATTTTTGAGTACCAACTTATGTGACATATGAGTTGTTGTTCTTTTATTGATAAGTGTATAAAAAATTATCACATCAATTGATTGCATCTATTAATAAAAATATAACACGTGAGTTGGTAATGAAAGAGTTGGGATTAGAGTTGGTATCTTTAGTACTGCTTTATTGAAAGCGTGGGATTGGAAATGTAATTGTGGTAAGTATGTTTGATAAACTCTATTTTTGTCCAAAAGATTCTAAAAACTATTATAGTGCAATATAATTTAAGAAACAAGTTAGGAGTTGTTTCTATACAACAGCTTCTGCTGTCATTATATAAATTTACGAAAATATTCTTAACAATAAATAATCAATCCAATCCACAGAATTTATAAGTATCTCCATAACAAATAATAAAATTTCATTCAACAAATTTTTTTTTCTTAAAATATATAAATTCTTTTCATCTTAAAACAGTTAAAAAAATGTAGATTATAATTTGATAACATTTATTTTTATTTTTTTCAAAGTTTTTATTATTGTAATATTCTGTGTATTTGAAGATGATAATAAATATTTCAAACAAAAAAATCAGATAGTAAATAATTTCTAAAAAATATTAGTGCAATAATTTACTACCATCACATTACTTTTATTTTATAGAACAAAACATTACTGTTGGAGTACGTCGTTCATGCATCTTAGTGTTAGAGAAAAATATACTATACCCTTTTTTGTCATTATAAGTCTGTAAAACAATTTTATTCTTAATTTGCAAAACACTTTAAATTTTGCTTCATGTATTCACAACATCTTGAAAAATATTTACAAAACGCTAATATGTTTTTAGGCACAAGAACATTAAATTGGCAACATAATTAGACCAAAAAAATTTCATTGTTTTTTTCCCTCTTATTTCTGAAAAAAATTTGTGGTTCGGTACGTAATTCACTCACTAACTGACGAAGTTACTTGGACAACTATATGTTTACCATGTCGTTTCCCTCCACCTTTTTTTCTTTGTTTTCCTCCATCAATTGCATCAATTTGTCCCCTCTTTTTCACCTTATTTACATGAATACCACACCTGCATGAAGGATGCCACTCCCTGCAGCCGGTTTCTCATCCCTCTAAGTGTCATACAGCTCATCAATATACTGACATTCAACAATGCAAGTTTTCTCCTTTGACACGTGTGCATTATCGGTGCGACTGATGCACTGAAGTCTACGCCTCTACATATAACCAAACACTACAATCTCCTACTTTCAGGTATATGATTACTTTAAAAAATTCCCAAATATGTGATTACCCTTAATTAACTTCAACCAAACAACCCCAAATAGGGAGTGGAATGTAATCAATTTTTTTTTTTTTTAAAGTCTATATATTACCACCATCATTCTACTTTCTCCACCCCTTTTCTTAAACCACCCACTAATTAAATTTTAAAACTAATTATTACCTATTACACCCCTCTAATTATTCTTTAAAAGTCCGTACAATTAGATTTTGTCTTTTTTTTTTTTCACCTGATTATTAAATAGCCCATTCTTAAAAACAATATTTCTTTCCTTTTATTTATTTATTTATTTTTAACTTGGGTGGGGGCATTTTGATTTTACATGTCACATTATATGAAAACTTCTATTATTTTTTTAGGAATTTTTTTTTTCTAATATTACATTAACGGTTTTTTAATAGGTAATCCTTAAAAAACTTGACGAAAATTGAACACTTTTTAGTTATATGATCTTTGATTAAGGGTCAATCGTAACCAAAATAATAGGGATAACGATACCTCCAAAATATTTATGAAAAAATTATAAATCTCTATTAAGGTATAATTTACTTTAAAAAAAATATCTCTAATAAAGATATATGTTCCCTCTAGAAAACATTCATTTACAGTTTTTTTTTTTTAAATTTTTATTTTCACTAAACCTCATGTTATTATAACATGATCAATGTCAATCTAATTTTTAACAAAATACGAAAAAATGAACATCTTATGTGATAATAAAAGAATTCAGAGTAATTTGATTTATAAAATTAAAATCCAGTAATATGATATATAATTTGAGAGTCATTTATAAAAATAACCTTTAAAATAAGAAGGAAAAAAAAAAGACATTACTTCAAAGTTTTGATTGATTGTCACTCTCTAAACAATGCCACAAAATGCTTCACTTAAAAAACTTATATATATATATATATATATAGATATATATATATTGTTTCATACCATTAAGCAACATCAAGATAATTTTATTTAAAAAAAAAAAAAAACTCTCCACAAAAACGACATGATATTAATTGTCATTTTCCTAACCATTCACAATTCTGTTGAAACAAAATGACATCTTCTTAGCTAAAATGACATCTAGGAATACGTTCTTCTTTGTAAGCATTTTCCTTTTCATATTAGCCGTTAGTCTCCCATCACTATGTTATATTAATTTTTTTTTTTCTTGTGATTACAATATTCGAGCCCTCCCCTAAATGAACTCCACCTATTATAAAATAAAAAACAAAC
Organism: Ficus carica; assembly: GCA_009761775.1. Lineage (NCBI taxonomy): Eukaryota > Viridiplantae > Streptophyta > Magnoliopsida > Rosales > Moraceae > Ficus > Ficus carica. The sequence continues at coordinate 11,336,199 of CM019739.1, read as the reverse complement.
CCATTATTCCTTATTTTAATAGGTCAAATGTACAAAAACAACCTGTCTGTACACCACTAACTCCTTACATGATGGTTGTACATCGATTCTATCCGGTTATTTTAAAAACTCTAGTGTGCTATGTGGTAAGACAAATCTGTGAAACTAGTCCCCCAAATTTAAAGTGGGAGATTGGAGAAATAGCTAAATACTTTAAAAAGCCCAGCAGGTTAACAATGCCATCCAAATATCATTTAATGGGTTCTCTAAGTTTTATGTTCATTAATTATCATTAAATTTTTTTGATTAACTACTCAATTTGTGATAACCATCTGATCAACATCCGTGACGCCTTAGAAATTCTTAACTTGATTTCATAAATTATTATTATGGATTTCATTTATTAATCGACTTCCAATGAATTATTTTGATATATATCAAATTTTAAGATTATGAATGATTTTATATGTATAATCCATATGATGATTTTGATACTCTAACAATGTCGAATTTCTCATTTTTAAATAAGAAATTATAGATACATAAAAAATAGGTCAAATGACATATAAACTTATATGAAAAATTTATATGTCGTATTATAGGCATAAATGTCAATTTTTGGAAAGGAATCCCAATTATTATTAGTAGGTCAACTTGATGACCTTATTATTTATTTTAGTTATATCAATATTTAAGTATTGAGAGTATAATTGGGAAATTAAATATGTCACACAGATAGGAAATGAATAGTTAAGATTAACTAGGAGTAAATCGAAAGGTGGAGGATTGATCAAGAGTTGTGATTAGATTTGAAATTAATGGTATAAATTTTATTTTAAGGGATCTTAGGCAAATCAATGACCAAGCTTTGGATGATAAGTGACCAATGAAAGCTTGGGACAAGGATTGATGTGGTGGAAGATCTAATGGATGAGAACAAAGATGATAGTCATTGATCAATGGTTGGAAAATTGCAAAAAAAGAAAAACAAAAAAGAAAATGAGAGAGTAAAAGGGAGGATCGGATTCCCTAGTCAACAAAAGCAAGACGGAGTTTTGAATTAAGATGAAAAGGGAATGATGTACATGCATGCAACATCAAACAAGAAATAGTGTGGGTTGTTTAGACAAAATGACATACACAAGGTACACTTGATAGTGACCCTTTCTCTTCCACTTGGTACAACAAAATTTCACACCAACCCCCTCCCTCAAAGTGGTGACAATGCAAGGTGGAAATTAGCTAATATTTTTTACTTTTATCCCTCAAAATTTAGCTATTTTAAAGCATGCATTGGCTAAAAATACCCCTAATGTCGAAATGTTCAGTGGATCTTCTAAGACCTCAGACCTCTATAGTTCTTCTCAAAACCTTTTCCTAGGTAAGAAGAAGTCTAATATTAAGATTCTAACTACATAACATGCTTTAGTTCTCTAAAAATGATCAAAACACAAAGAGAACCACTAGGTTACCTCTAGTAACACGTCATCTAACTTCACTTCACACTTCTTTAAACTTGGTAATGCGGTTGCTTGGAGCTTGAAAATGGAGGGAGAAGGGCGCTAGAGGGGTGTTAGAGAATGGGGAATAGTGTTGGTGATTTTTTAGGCTTAGTGGTGGCTAGAGGAACTAGGTTTTTGAGCTTAACTTGTGTGAGATAAAAACTAGATCCTTTAAACTTTCGACTGCCTCAAACGAAAAAATATGAAAATTTTGTTGAATTTTAAAAGTTAAGACTATAAACCGAGAGGTTTTTCTGGAACCCTATACCATCCACGAGTTTTGTATGTTTAGGGTTAGTAAACCATAATATTTTGTAAAACTGTTTTAGATGTATAAATTAGAAATCATAAGCTTTCTAATGACATATCTTTTGCTTTATTTGGACTTATGAGTGAATTGTTATGATTTTACTAAGTTTAACCACATATCTGGGCATATGGTATATAAGTGAGACAAACAGTAACAAACCTCGTTATACAGCATGTAAAACTCAATAACTTACACAATAACTTTATGGTTGTAAAATAGACATCCTAAGCTTTAAATGAGCTATCTTACATTTAAAACGAGTGTGTACATAATTTTTAGTAAATAATACAAAATTAAATTGTCATCTAGTAAACCGAGATTTTACTATGGGACACTAAACAAAACGTCCATATTAAGTTTTGAAACCCTTATATTTTGGAAAATAAATTACAAGAATAGAAACTAGATACTTCAAACTTTTCAATGAGTATCAAATGTTCAGAATGGAATAATACACAAATTTAAATAAATATTATAAGTTAAGATCTCACATCGACAAAATGATTAAATATTAAAAATGTGACATAAGAGTAAGTCATAATATATGGACACAAAAATTAATGAAATGCTTTGGTATTAAGTGTATGACAGCCAAGTGTGGAAATTTCTAACTCCATAACGTTGAATCACAAGTTTTTAGATGGACCAAGATAAACTAAACTAAAGGATAACTAGACATAAACCAAGAGACTACTTTAACCCAACTTAAGGACCATGACTAACGGGATTGGGCCTTACAAGGACAATACTAAATGGAAGACAACCCACTTAGGGGTGTGATGTAGATTAATTAATTAATTAAGAAATAAATTAATAAACTAATAAATTTATGACAAAGTATAATTATGTTAAGAAAGTTAATCAAAGTAATTAATTAATTAATTATAAGAGCTATTAAGTGACTATTAGTTATGTAAGCAATATAATTATATTGAATAACTATATAATTAAAATGTGTGATTAATTAAAGATTAATTATGAATATAATTATGAATATAATTATTACTATAATAATGGATGAATATAATTCAACTTAGGTGCAAATCTAGAGTTAGCGAAATTTGGTGAGTTAAAAATCATTCCTCTCTTTAAAGCATTCAAGTACTTGAAACATCTAGGCCTAATATGTCCTAGAAAATTGCAATAATGGCAAGTAGGAACGAACCTCTTTGGTTTACACCTAGGAGGTTTAGGTTTAGAATTCATGCCTAATTGAGGACTATGTTCATGAATAGGTGTATATTTGACAAACATGGTATGTTCATGAATAGGTGTATCTTTGACAAACATGGTCTTTGATGAAGAAGATTCACCTGTGAAACCTAGGCCACAATGATCATAGCTTGATTTTCCAATAGAAATAATGTGATCCAATTTGGCCGATCTAGAGTTAAGTATCTTTAATGACTTCTGTGTTTCCTCCAATTGAGTGCGAGTCTCTTGAAGTTTCTTCTCCTTTTCGGTTGCTTGAAGTTCGTAATTGATCATGGCCCTCTTTAGAATGTCTCTCTCTTTAACTGATTCTGTCACACAATCCTCCAATTTCTTGTTCAGTTTACACAACTGGATCCACTTGGAGTACATCTCTTGATAGGCCTATTGGATGTCTTCATCGCTTAGATTATTATCACTGCTACAATCAAGTCCGAAATCATCAAATTCAACTTCTATTGAAGACGATGTTGTAGGAGGTGTTGCAATAGTACCCGATGTTACAGTAGGTGTTGCAACAGTCTTTGCAACAGTGACGACATAATCCTTCATAACATCTTGATCAGTCACAGTATTGAAAGCAACGTGGTTGCTCACTTCATCTTCATCATACTGCTGCCTTTAGATTCCCATCACTCCAAGCGATATTAAGTGATTTACCCTTTTTCTTAAGGGTATTTGCATACTCGGATTGAATATGCCCGAAGCCTTCACACTCACAACATTGGATTCCTTTACTTTTTTTTTCTTGGAATCAAAGGTATTTGCAGCAGCTTTTCCTTTATGAGAATTATTAGACTTGCCAAAACTTGAACACTTGTTCATCTTATTCATCTTCTTCAAAATTTTGCCTAAATTTTCAATAATCAAGGCAAATGATTCGGTCAAGTCTCCATCATCTTCAATGTCTTCTTCCCCAGTAGATTTTTGGACTTCAGCTTAATAGGCGATGCTTTTCTCCTTCTTGTTGTACTTCATGTTCATCTCAAAAGTTTGTAGCGAGCGCATTGATTCATCTAATCTCATCGTGCTCACGTCTCGGGCTTCTTCTGTGGTAGTGACCTTGTAGGCAAACCTTTCAGGAAGTGATCTAAAGACTTTAGTCACAAGCTTGGTCTCGGAATATTTCTCTCTAAGTGCAAACGTCTCATTTGCTATATCACAAATTTTGACAATATATTCAGCAATAGTTTCACTCTCTATCATCTGTAGATTGTCGAACCGAGTAGCCAATAATTGGAGCTTTGACATTTTCACCACAGATGTTCCTTCATAGGCAGTCTCCAAGATCTTCCAAGTAGCCTTAGCACTTTCGCAGGTGGAGATGAGCTTGAACTGGTTAGCATCAACCGCATTGAAAATAGCATTCAACGCCTTACAGTTCTAATTGCCAAGACGATCCTTAATAGTAGACCAAGTCTCTTCAAGTTTGGGATTCCCATCATCATCAGTTTTGGTGGGATGTGCCCAACCAGTCAAAATATCACGCCAAGCTTTTTCATCAAGAGCTTTAATGAAAGCCTTAATCTGAGCCTTCCAATAAGGATAATTTGTTCCATCCAGCAGTGGTGGGCGTGAAACCGAGCCTCCTTTCCGTAGGAAATCCATACTTGCAAAACGGATTAGTCTCCAAGATCTAACCTGACACAAAAACGTCAGTAGTCCACTCTGATACCAAATGTAAGATCCGTTTTTATAAATTACTGGATTTAATTAAATTACTGAAAGCGTAAATAAATAAAAGACACATGCAATTTTTACGAGGTTCGGTCATATCTACTCCTTGAGGCCACGCCCATCTATCAAATAATCCACTAATATCAAATGATTACAAGCACTCTCGGACTTATACAACCCAAAGACTCCCTCTTCTTATTGTCGCCGGTCGTCTTGAACTTATTAGTTGGATCTATTCAGCGAACACCACTCGTTTTGTCATTGAACTCCCTTCAACTGAAAACGCCTTCTCCCAAAGAACAATAATATCACCTCACGAAGACTCCAAATTCTTCTCCCGAAGAACAATAACATCTTCTCCCGAAGACTAGAAATTCTTCTCCCGAAGAATGATAGAACACCAAAACTTCAAAGTCTCAAGATCCACGTGAATAACTCTGTGCTCTACACTTTGCAAACTGTTTTTGAGACTTTAGATATGCAACAACATCAAATCTCCATGTAGATCTTAGATTAGAAATAATTCAAATTTTAAAGTGTTTCATGATTTGTTACAACACTTCGTGGAACACTTTGAAATTCAAAAATTTAGATTTTCTTCATAATCCGAATTTGACTGCTCATAATCTTCAAAATATCTTCAATAAATATCTCTTTGACTAAAAAATCTTCAATGAATGTCTCCTTGATTAAAAACGTGATCTTTTGAAACTTTAAGTTGAATAGGATTAGAAATCATATCTAAATTAGATTTTCCATTTAAATTTTGAAATTATAATTTGAATAGGATTAGAAATCCTACCTAAATCAAATTTTTCATTTTAATTCAAATCCACAAGATATTATCCACGTTTTTTACAGTATCTAGCAACATATTCTTCTCAGCAACAATTATCTTGAAATTAATCCACAGCTGCAAATATTCAAACTTCAAATATGCATCTTCACGTGACTACTTGCAGGTGTTGCAACACATGTTAGAACACCGATTGGGATACTGAGCTCAACCGAACTAAATTATTGTTTTTGGTTTTTCTAAATAAGTTGCCATAAATGCCAACACCTAAAAACCTAACAATTACATGTGATCATATTAAATTGAACTCCTTATAATTCTCAGTATAATATTTATGTATATATGTGATCATATTGAATTGAAAGTCTATTTGTTTGATAAGGTTATTAATATTTAGCTTCAATGCTCATGAATTTATGGATTAAGATATACATTTTATCAAAACAGTACTAACATATGTAAATTTATGTTATTGATACAATACTTTGGAGTTTTTATTAACTTTTTATTTATTTATTTATTTATTTTTTATTTTTTTACTTTAGAAGAGAAGTTTCCATATTTGTATTTATAGATATCAAAACAATCAAAATCTGTTGATCAGTCATCAGTTTTTTGTTAGTAAGAATTGTTACCAACATAACCTAATTTTAATTATTATAATTTAGAAATTCCGTCTCTATTTCTTGCTTTCACTAGATTTAAATGCTAGATCCGTCACCACAACAAGTGTAATGTTTGTGCAAAACTAAAACAAGTTGAAAACGACATACAGGAATTTAAAAAGAGAACAGTCTAGACAAACGATATTAACGAAGAAAAATCTTTGAAAACGATAACTAAAAATTGGCACAATCTTAACACAGAAGATCAAGCACAAAAAGAAAGGAAAAAAAAAAAACTCGTCCAGAGTACAGAGAAGTAGAGAATTAGACGACATTGGACGGAGAAGTAGCATTGGCAGAAGTTGAGAGAGTTGAACTATGTCTCATTTTCGCAATTTGGATAACTTCGAAGAAGCTTTGCTAGAAAATTGGTATCGAAATGCCACAAAAAGGTTGACACTTTCGGAGCATCTTGTTTTTTCGGTATCATACTACTGAATTCAGTTGCAAAATCTGTTTTTCTTTGTTGCATTAGATTATTTTTATTCATTAATTTTCTCTGTTCCAAAGGCATGTTTTACGGGGCTAGATAATTTTTTGAACTGTACTATTAAGACTCGCATTATAAATGTCGTCTGATTTAAATAAAAACTATTAAAGTCAACGGTCGTTATAGTAGGATGCTCCAAACGTATAATTCCTAATTCCCATTTATTTTGCACCTCTATCCCCATAAGCTATGCCTGGCCTCAGAAAATGGATAGAATCAAAGACAACGCATGACAACTTGGTTTGGCCCATCTCTAGTGTAGCAGTGTTCAATTTGTTTGTTTGTTTGTTTGTTTGTTTGTTTGTTTTTCTTTTTAAGAACTGACAACTGTTTATCGTTTCGAGTTTCAATCTTTGGAATACATATGTACATCATAGAATTTACAAGACATTAACATCTTGATTGATAGCAGATGTGTCTTCTTCAGCGATGGAAGTGATTTCTCCGCTGTCCATTTCCCTGCTGAATTCCTGTCCCTTCCAGCTGCTTCCAAATGAGATCTCTCCGTCATAGATTCCTCTGCTGGCAACTGTCTTCGGTTTCGACCATGACATGCACGTTATGTCTGGCTTTCCAGAGTGGTACTGCTCACATGGGACTTCCTCTTCTGTGATCTCTGAAGAGCTAGAAGCAGTTGCAGTATTAGTAATGGCGGTGGTGATCACAAGTGTTAAAGCGGGAAGGTGTTGCTGTTCTGGGATGTTCTTATTTTGCTTGTCTGAATATGAATGCTCGGTGGTCATGTCGGAGTGCCAGGAGACTGATGGTCTATGAGTTGAGATGTTGGAGTTGTTCTTTGTCAAATTGCGTCTTGCATTTTTGAGCCACACTTTGAGGCCTCTGACCACGTTCTCTGTGAACACCGCTCTCCTCATGCCCGAACCCATCTGCAAAAATTTACTGTGTATAATTACTCTACGTCACCAATGTCTCAACTGATTACATTATAGTACTACTATGTCATTCATGTATGATAGTACCTGAGTGACAAGTGCATAAAGAGGCAAGGTGAGGTAGCCACAGAGGAATTGCACAAGGACTCCCATGGAGATCGTTATGGCGATCTCGTCCCTTGCGCGGTGGAAGCAAGATCTTTGACCATATTCAAACTGTTATTAATTAGGATCAGCATTTTTAGGATTATTACAAATTTGAGCTCTACCAACTTAAGATACCTACCCATGTCCAAGTGAAGAATGCCAGTTGAAAGGAGTTCTGCAAATTAAATTCAATCGTCTTGTAAGGATGACGCATATTGGTGAGCTTTCTTTTACAAGAAAACGCTTTAATATATATTGATCTATGACTGCTGTGTTGGGATTTAAAATCCTACTTCATTCTAGTCGAGAGCAATAAAAGTGGGGTATAAAAACAAACTAGTACATGTAAGATTCATGTGGTTCACCCTTAAGGTCGATCTGCATGCTAAATCTATGTCATGCCAATAATTGGGCTCCACACGCTCAATGCGTTTATGCCGTCTTTTACACACGTAAAATTCCCATTAACTTCAGCAATTTACATGTTAAAGTTTTGTTCTGTTTTTACATGATCGGTTTCATAGAACCGTCAACTTCAGTAGTATGTCAGTAGTATCACATACATGTTTACCCGTTATTGTCTGATGTTTCAAGCAAAAGAAAAGAAGTAAATCATGAGAAATTTAAATAGTCGAATGCTAGGTTAAAAACTTTTGGATTGATTCAGTAGTTTCAAGAGTAATTTTTGAGCTCTACGAAAAGCAAAAAACAATATTTTCGCATTTAGGTACCTGGATTAGGACAAACTGGAGGAGATGAAGCAGCCAGTGAGGTCGGCCAAACCAGAACAGATCATTATTTGGTTTCACAACAAAGGTTCCTCGAACGACAGGGTTCTGCTTGTAACTCTCCAAGCCCATTTGGGTTATTATGAGTTGCAGCTTCGTTCCCACAACCAGAATAATCTTAAATAATAGAACACATGGAGTGGAGAATGATCAAGACAAATATCAAATTTACTAAAAACAAGCATGTCAAAATAAAGGAAAGCCTCACAATTTTAATTTGGAAAAGATTATATATAGTTTCTGTCGTACCACTAGAGGAAGGAAGGTTAGCCAGTAATGGTTGTAAAACACTGCAAGAAGATCGGATACAACGTTACCGATCCAATCAGAACATTGTGACTATGCTAAATTTTAATGTAAGAAATTTAGAATAAGGCTGAAATCATCATACCGTGTGCGCTGAAGAATATGAACAGAATGCAGAAGATCCAGATCCAAAATCTGCAAGATCGAATGCCAGTGTCTTATATTCTCAATAGCAATCCTATACTTTTGTTTCTCTATAGTAAAATGTTGTTTATATGTTAGCCTTAAACCTTTTCTTTCCCCTTTTCTTTCGCAACGAATTTGTGTTTCATTGTTCGAATGATCATTACCTGACTCCAACAACCTGCTCAAAATCATCGTCGTAAGCTCTGGCAAGAAATTTCTGGAAGTTGAAGTCCCTGGTTTCGGCAAAGTTGGCCTGTGGAAACCAAAGAAGAATACCTTCAGAGCTTAAGCTGTCTAGTACATAGGATTCCTTAAACATTAGCCTATGCTTAGAAAGAACAAATATCTAAACTTTTCTGAGATTAATGAAAGGATTTCGCCTTTCAGGACTTATGATTATTTTCCAAGAAAGAAAAGAGAGGGTAATAGATTAGGTGACCGATTTCAATCTTTCATAATATCTCAATTTTAATCTCTCCCAAAATAGAAGGGATTAAGGCAAAGAATCCATACTTGCTCTCCATAAATATTATGTTAAATTTTTATCTACACATGTGTGTGTGTATATATATATGTGTAAATTCAAACTTAACATAGTTCTGATATAGCTTACAGTAATGAAACCATTTCGAAGAGTGAAGTAGTCAATTTTTGAGATTGCTGAGCCACTGAATTGCCGAACCAGACAAACCTACTCATAGACGATATATAAATATATTGTCAAAATTATTGTTATCACATTAGGTATAGACTATAGACTAACATAAAGCATATTGTGAAAGAAAAAAAGTAGATTCTTTCTAATTTTTTAACCGTTTTCCTGATAAACATGTCCTGATCAAGTACTAATTTCAAATGCTGAGCAAGTTTTTTCAATTTTTTTGAAAATTCAAAATCTTTGAAATCCATTTATTCAAAATAATAATAATACTAATAATAATCTTTGAAATCCATGAAAATTAAGCATATGATAAACATGCTTTTTGATATGTAACCTGCAATTTGTGATTAATAATAATTGACTTAGAAGTAGGAAGAAATTAATTAAAGGCATAACAATAATAATAATAATATTAACAGCAATAATAATAGTAATAATAATAATGGCTGAATTATTATTGTTATTATTTTTTTCCATTTGACTTTTTGTACCAACATGTCATATAGTATTGACATATTTATAATGTGTTTCCATCTGGGGATACTGACATTCGACTTACTGGGCCAAGCAAGAAAGGGTATTTACTCCAGAACTTCAAATGTCGTTTCCCAAAAGTTGTTTGGTCGCTAAACTGGAACCTCATTGGATCTGTATAACACCATGTACATGACATTAAATTCTACTCTTGTACAGAAAAGTTTGCATCCGTTTTTATACAAAGGATGAGCGATATTATGAAGATGAGCGATATTATGAAGGGTAATGTGAAAAATTGCAACATTTTTTTTTTTTTAAAAGGTCCAATTTTGATAAAATTAAAAGTTCCAGATCCAAATTGCCAAACACTTTTGGGGGGGGGGGGGGGGGGGACTTATATAGAGTGGGTTTATGAGCGATATTATGAAGGGTAATGTGAAAAATTGCAACATTTTTTTTTTAAAAGGTCCAATTTTGATAAAATTAAAAGTTCCAGATCCAAATTGCCAAACACTTTTGGGGGGGGGGGGGGGGGGGGGGGGGGGGGGGGGGGGACTTATATAGAGTGGGTTTATTGTTATCCTATAAAATAATATTCCAATTTCCCACACTCCTTTTTAGTGAATTATTTTATTACTGAATTATCCATTAACAAAATTGCTTTTAAAACAAAAGTGTTAAAAAAAAAAAAAAAAAAAAAAGAAACTCTTTATACATGTCCCCGTAAATATTGGTGGAGTCAGAAATTTTTTTCAGGTTCCATGAACTAAATCAAAATTTTACAATGCATTTTTTAAAGTTCGTATAGTCCTTGAAATTAAAATTTTCCACAATAGTATATTATTTTTTTCGTTTATTTTGTATTCTAAGTTTAAAGTATGAGCATTCTAAAAGGCCAAACTATGAGTATACTTAAAACTTTTTTTTTTAATTATGTAAAAAATATAATTCTAAAATATCAGGGTGAAAAAAAAATAAAAAAAAGAAAGAAAGAAAGAAAGAATTTGTCATAACTTTTAAAGGGGTTGAAATACAATAGAGTTGCTACGCCCCAGGAAGGTGGCTCTGCAATGGGTGTATTGAATAGTTACGTATTCTTTTGTAGCAACTCCAAATGAATATATACGTGTACATAGTTGATCTACAACTTTTTCTAAATGATCCACAAATTGGTAGTGTCCCTTACAAACAAATCCATTGGTATTTAATGGTCGTTTGCCGATGGATATTTATAAAAAAGAAAAAGAAAAATTGGAAAAATTATATTGAGGGTAAAATATACCAAGATAGAAATTACACAACATACTCACAGATAAGGTACATGTTCTAATAATAATGGTATTTCGCATTGATAGTGCACCACGAATTTTTCTTAATTATATATGTAAATAATTATATGTATATTTGCATATAAGAGTATTAGAATTACCATTTAGAATTTGATACTCGAGAGTTCTAGTCTCGTTCTCCCACGCTTTCCATCTTTTCATCTGCTCATTACAATTGTCATTAGTCATGCAGATATTTACAAAGGTGGGCAGACCCTATTCATTAAAGATTGTTGAAAAACCAAGGTAAAAAAAATATCATTATATAGCATCTCATATTCCTTTCTAATCAGTCATCAGATAAACTAAATTATGCGCATGAAATTTTTTTTTTAACACAACTTGGTGTTTCTGATCTATAACCCTTTGTGATTTTCATCAATTTCCTAAATTCACTTTACAAGATATATACATACACACACACACACACACACACACATATTACTGATACCTTGGCCATCCCAAGAAACATTGTGATGAGACAATAAAGAACATGAAACACTGCCAATACGGAGATGAAGATATTCAGCTGCAAGATTCCTTCCCTTGACATCAGAGAAACCATCCCCTGAAACATCTCAATTTTTATTTTAATTCTTATTAATTACGATGGACCACAATAATTATTACTTCATTATACTTTTTCCTTAATTTGATTAAACTTTTATTTTTTTTTTGTGCAAACGGTTATGTAGACTACGCCATCGACTTTGCAGTCAGCCGAAATAATTGGTATCAAGAAGGAAAATTTATTGATACTGTTATAATTACGTGGGAAATAATTCTTAATAAATCACCATTGACTCGCAGTAATTTTGATCATCGTCGTCGTCGTCGTCGATAGGCCGATCATCAGAGTATGGTGGCGAAGTTTGTGTGGCCGATGCCACAGCTGGTTCCACAGACTCCAAAGGATCTTCACATGGAAGGAAAGAGTTTGCCACGCTATGGCTAATACAGATTTTCGAAATCGGAACTTCCGACACCGTCAGAAGCAATGATATCAACCCCAGCTTCATCATTTCTGCAGCCAGATTCAAAACAGTTGATCGGAAAAAGATTTCAGTTAACTAGCTTAGTTCTAACTGAAAGAAAAGAAAAGACCATTTCTATATATATATATATATATATATATATATCATGTATATGTGTGTGTGTAGTTTTCTAACCTAATTTGGACTTCTCCAGAGCCCTATTGAGAGACTTCCTTTCCTCCTCCTGAGAAACTGATCATCAAATTAACAAAAAGCGGTTAAATCCCACCTTCAAATTAGGATTAAAAATCGTTTTTTCTTTACAAGTATGTAATATGTATGTACATATGTATATATGTATGCATGTATAGATATATTACCTTGGTTAGACAATGAAGACCGGCTTCTATGAGAAACGATAGGAGGAAGAAAAACAAAGCAAATATTGAAACAGCCCAAGTGGGCGTGTATTCAAGGGAATTCCCTTTGGCCATCTCTCTCTCTCTCTCTCTCTCTCTCTCTCAATTTCTGAATATCTCTCTATCTTGTTCAAGAATAGAAGTTATTTTCTAAACCTTTATAAGTCAAGAGAGAAATAAGAAGTGAACCACATAGCTTGTATTTATATATGCTTTTTAAGTCATATATATATATATATATATATATTATGGTTGGCGGATTATATTTGTCAAACACATCACTTTCTTAAATTATTTGTTATCATACGTACACTACGTACGGTAGTGGTTTCGTTAATTTATCTTGCTTTTTTAAAACTTTTGTGTGTTCACCATCAACATGTATGCACATCAAGAAAATTACAAAAGAGAAACTAATTACGTAATGAAGGAAAATTAATGCATCAACCTTGACCATTTATTTCTTTATCTGTATGACATATGTTTTTATTTTTTTGGGATAAAATTAGTAACTGAATTTTTTTTCTCTCTCTCTAGAATTAGTTTATGTGGTCACTCTGCTAGATTTTGGAAACAAACTGTTAATTTAGATTATAGTTATGTTTTTTAAGAAATAAATCATCAAAGCTTATCGAATTTTTGTCTTTTCATAAACAGTCTATTTATTAAAAGTTGCAAAATTTTAGCTTCTTAAAATATGTAAAATTTTTGTTAAATAAATAGACAGAAAGGTTAAAAGTTTTTGAAGTCATATCAAATCTAGTCACAAACTTTAGTTAAAACAAAAAAAACAAAAAAACAAAAAAAACAAAAAAACTAGTCACAAACTATAAAATAAGTCAAAAGTTAAGCAACTAAATGAGATTAAATGACAACAAGGATTAGTTCTAAAGATCGAGAAAAAAATTTAGGAACTAATAATTATGAATATATTCCTTTTTTTAAAAAAAAAAAAATCTGTCCTCATAATCAAATCATTTTCTGCAGTGACTCTATTTTTTTTTTTTCCTTCCTAAATTTACCCAAAAAGATTTGATGTCCAGAAACGATCAAGTTTGGTAATGAAATTTAATTTTCAATATTTCTTTTCTTTATTGGTATGTTTTGTTATCCTTATTATTATTATTTTTTTAATTTTCTGGTAAACTTTTCTAAATAAAAAAGAATGATATTGGTGTACGTGGGTATCACTCGGAGGATGCAAATTTGGCCCCACCAGATTGGCATATTTTTCCGGGTCGAAAAAGAAAAATTAAAGCAAAAGTCAAAACTGATGAGAGAGACCTTAAGCCAAAGTCATCATGCTTATCAAGACCGTAGCTTTAGTACTTACTTTTTATATATTGGCTGAAAGGGTCAGATCAGCCACAGACAAAAGGACAGCATGAGGGAGGACTAATAGAGAGAGATGACTAATAGAAGAGGGATGTGCTCCCTTTGACCCGATCAATTGGTATCGTTAAACCAAAAATCGATTATGCTCTATGAAATAAGGACATATATGACACCTACCGGGAGGATGGGTTGGCAAATAAATAGGATGTCTTTGTTAGATTTCTTTTTTTTATCCGTCTGGATTCGATTTTTATTGTCTCTTTTAAGGTCTCGTTCTAATTTCGGCTGTTCAAGTATGATTTGATGATGATATAATAGACCCTGAGTGGACGACTGAGAGAAATTAATATAAAAACATGTTTTTGTCATATCTAGGGAAATGAATTCCTGCTTATGGGGCTGAAAATCTAAAAATGACGGGGTCACCATCAAATCCTTTTATTTATTCACCAAAAAACATGGACATATATGTACATAGTATAACTGAATTTTAGTACGTTGATTGAAAAATTAAGACTTTTGATACCATATAAAGGGATAAAAATTCATTAATTATTGTATCGGTAATAATCCCTATTTAATTTTCTTTTTTAGAAGATATTTATGTTATAGATTAGGATAGAAGGTGAATCAAAATTGGCCACTATTTGGTGTCGTGTCGATATGAGCTCTAGTCGATTAGTAATCTGGATTAATTATAATGAATTATGACTGATCAACACGCATATAGCTAAAATTAAAAGATTAAATTTGATCTCAACAACTAATATCACTCATCATTTAATCTTGATAGTTATGGTGTCTTAAACAATGTTTACACTGATGATTGTCAGTACCACAGATGCATAGAAATGTGAAAAATCAGCTAAATCCACTCGCTCATAAGATATGATTTTTTTTTAACCTTAATTAATTTCCCCTTAACAATGTTAGTTGCATAAGGTCTTGGTCAAATGACATTTTTCTTTTTATATATTGAAAATGTCAAGTGAGATCAATTAGTCATCTTATATTTAACTTTATTAATATCGACCAACTGATTATTAATGGATATCTATTGGATATAGAGAGGTGTATACATAATGACCATATATATACACATACATATAAACACTGTTGGACTATTTTCTTCAATTTTTTCAATATCTATTATCTTAATTAAGGATAGAATGCTAACAAAAATGCATAAAGTTTAAGTACTTTGAATTAAAGAGGTAAACTTCCCTTTAAAAAAAAAAATTCAATCAAGACTGTTCAATATAAAGGCATAACTAACACCATAGAAAGGGAAGATAAACGATTATATTTAAAGATTAATAAAGAATTTATCTTCCGTTTGACTTGGAGGTTTGAACCTTAAAGTTTTCATTTTAATTTTTATCTTTTATGAAAAGTCAATAAAAATTATAATTAATTTTTCAAATTCAATCAACTTTAACATGAAAATTTCATTTCAAACTCATATACAGAACACAAGTTTAATTATTCAACGCTGTAAGTTCGGATCCATTTGATGCCATATACTTTCATTAGATCTTTGTGGGCCTACATTAACTAGTAAATATAAATATATAGTAAATTATTCCGCATCTTTATTATCATTTTTCTATAGAATTCTTTGACCTACTGAAGCAATAATGTTGGACCACTCTTGCACATATATACCAGCTCGGCCCTGATATATATTTATATACGTAAATGTATGTGTGTATATATATATGTACAGCCCTCTTGTCAACATGGGCATTAATCAATTTGATCAGTTACCTCTAATTTCATTTGGAATTTTTTGCTGGCAATTCAAAGTTCAAAGTTGAAACTAGTATAGCTAGTAAATTGTGGTCCTGTGAATGAATATAAGTAGCGTAAATCATTTTGCTAAGTAAATGCACTTATACAATTACGTATATATTAATTTCAGCACCGTAAGCAAAAGTCTTTTTCTCATCACTTGGTAATGCACCTAATTATGCAAATACCACTGGCTCGGAGCAAGTTATTATACAATCACTATAAATGTGTTTTGAAAATAAAAAATATATGTGTCATTCTTTTAACTTTTTTTTTTTTTTTTTTTTGGGTGGTGGGGTTAGAATGTCACTCTTTAAATGTTGTTATTACTATTTTTTGTAAAACGTTAATTATCTACTTTGTTGTATTGCTATAGCGCGTGTCTCACATGTTGACTAATAACTAAAACTTTTTTTCCCTATATCTTATCTCTGTTGATCTTTCTAGTTTATGTAATAAAATTTCACAGGTTTATCAACGAAATAGAAAGTACCTTAACTAGAACAGATCTTAAAATCGGATAAACCAGGATATGAAAAGAAGAAGACCAAAAAAAAAAAAAAAGGGGGAAAAAAGAAGAAAGAAACATCTTAACATTGCGCAACCAACCCAAAAAAGTGGTTGTGATCTTTCATCTTTGGAGAGACTAAAAAGTTATATATTCCAAAGAACCAAATCAATCCATAAAAGCCTAGAACATATTCAAGCGGAAAAACTAATAATTATTAAAATTATTTATATTTTGGTTGAATATAATAATATCCAATTGGTTTCTTTAAGGTTGTTCCATGCACGCGGCTTCTACACGTTTAAATGAAGGAATAATCATTCTTGGAAAGACACGTACGGTTACAAAAAGTCCAACCTCTGCTGTACCCATTTGTCGTAATTCAAAACTCAAAAGGCTTCAAGAATATTGTGCTTTATCATATATCAACACAACTCATAATATAGCTTTGAAAAAGGACAAAAAAAGGTCCTTATGTTCTTGATAACTTCAATCATGGTAGGCGCTTATGTAAAGCAAGGAATGTTAGATGTTGGTAGGGAAAATATATTTTTGAGGTTTATTATGAGGTTCCATTTTAAGTTTATGTCTCAAACTAGCGTTCAATGGATCATGTTATATTTGTATTCTTTAAAAAACTTAAAATGCTTTTTAATTACTTTTTTGTGCTTTAAGATCTAAAGGGTCTCTTGAGTATAGAAGAATCACAATTTTAAAAGAGTCCAACAGATAAAAATGATTTTAATTTTTTTCAATAACTAATAAATGTTAGAAATCTATTTAGAAAATTAAACTTTAACAGATTATCTAAACAATTTTGGATACTGATGTAATTTTTGGATCAAGAACATCAAAAACAATCTTTAGAGAGTTTTATTAAACAGATTCTAAATCAATCAATAGTCCGTAAAATACTATTATTAGTTAGGAATTACGAGAATGGTCTAAAACTGATTTTGACAAACACGATTAGTGGGAAATTAATTAAATTGGTCGTTCCGGGGCTTGGCGGTTTGATCCACTTGTAATATTGACGATTACGATGTTGAAACTGGTCCATAAAATATTAAAGGAACTATATCTGTATGAGGTTCGTTATATACATCTATATATGCAGAGATGCAAAAACTTTTCCATTTGCGTAATATTGTCGAATCAAGAACATAAGAAGTTAAGACACTTTGCAAATATATAGACTCAAGATTTTGTTGTAATTAAAAAAAAAAAAAAAAAACTCATGATCTGGAATATTCGTAGTATTTTATTATTACTATTTCATAATTAGTTCTTCTTAAAAGTAAAATTTAAATAGATTTTGTAAAGAAGTCAAATTTTGGCAAAAAAAAAAAAAAAAAAAAAAAAACTCATGATCTGGAATATTCATAGTATTTCATTATAACTATTTCATAATTTGTTGGTCTAAAAGTAAATTTTATATAGATTTTGTAAAGATGTCAAATTTTGTTGTAACAGTCAAACAAGAAAAAAAAAATGGTGACGAAAAAACTAGAAGAAAGGAAAAAAAGTCCCCGAAAATCTCTGAGTGGCCTAGCTAGCAATTTAGCAGCCATAAGGAGGTCTGACTTTATTTCTCATGTAATTTATTTATTTCATTACAAACCTCATTTTATCATTATTCATCGCTCAAATATTTTATCATTTCCGTCATAATTACTTCAAACCCTGAATCGTACAGATAACATAGGGATGATGTTGCCACGCATATCTTGTATATATGCATATATATGTACATACGTACATACATACATATACATACACACACATCGATATATACAAGGTTCAGTTTGTTTTTTTTTTTTTTTTTTTTTTTTTATTTTTACTTTACCAGTACCTGTAAACCTAAAATACAAATACAAAATTTCAATATAAATGAACGGGGTACTTTAATCTAATTTCCATATTTGGTTACTAGATTGACATTTGAGAGAGAGATTATCTGACATAATTTTGCTGTAGTGATTTAAACAATGACAATGTTTTATACGTTTGATATCTGTTTGTTGATTTAACTTGTAGTAGATTTCTTTGACATAGGTTGGGACTAATTAGGATGGCTTTGGGTCCGTTTATTTTTTTAGCTCATTTTAAACTAAACTGTATTTTTTTATCATGATTTTTTTTTTTCTAAAATTTTTTTTATCTTTTCTAAAAAAGTCAACAAAAATTACTATTCAAATATAATAATTTTAACTCAACTCAAACTCAATTACTACACCAAACAAGCCCTTTGCGGTGATGAAGACGGTTTTGACAAGTAAATCTACCAAGTTAAATTTGAGCAAATGGTCCTTAATATAATTGCTATTCATTGAACTTGAACGAGAAAAAAGTTAAAATTATTGAATTTATTGTGCAATTCAAATAATACTTAAGAATGTTAGTTGGGTACAGCTGCCTTAATATATATGCTGCTCCAGCTAGCTAGCTTCTTGTCCTTTACTTCTCTCTTTATTTTTTTTATTTTTTATTTTTCTATTTTTTTTAAGATATTGAAAGTTTCAAAGTTAGATGGATATCAAATTAATTAATTAAATGTGAACGTGGAGTTACCATTAAGAGAGTGTAATATTATGGGGGTGTTTGGTGTGTAAGTTTGAGTTGAAATTGATAACTTTAAATAGTAAATTTTGTTGACTTTTCAGAAAAGAGAAAAAACTTTTTGAGAAAAAGATAAAAACTTTTGGGGAAAAAGACAAAAAAAAATTAAACAGGACCGGTTATCAAACAGAGATATATGATCAATCATGTCTAGATCTTGTTTTTAGGATTGTTCCTAATAATTACACAAATAATTTATTTATAAATTTGAAAAGAACAAAAAAAAAAAAAAAGGAGAAAAAGACTTGGAAACAACTATAGTACGGACAAAATTGCATTGCTAGACACCAATCAAACAGATGAGTCGTGTTAGTACATGGCCGATGAAAGAAGACAAGCATATAAAAAATCAAAGTTCAACTGAAAAAACTAATAATTTTGTGCTAAAGTTTTAGAATCTTTTATGTAATTTAAGTTTTCTGTCGTATATATGACATCTATTAAAATTGATACTCCTAGCTTTCACAAATATACGGGGTAACCCCTTTGAAAAGGATTTTATCAATAAAGAATACTTTGTGCCGTTTATTAAGATATATTGGTGTACATTTAGAATACGTTAAATAAAATGAGGAAGCAACAAAAATCTGACTTCGAAAACAAATTGTCCTTTTTAACTTACATCATTACTGCTCTTGCTAAATAAGTTGAACATATGTTTGTTTTTTCCAACTGACTTTGTTTTGTTAATGGTGAAAAACGTGATTCTTGAAAAATAATAATAATAATAATAATAATAATAATAATATAAGGAAGAAGAAGAAGAAGAAGAAGTCAAATGACACTTCTAATTGTACGGATTGTTTACCAGTATATCGTACGAAATGCATATGTTTGCTATTTGAATTTAATATTGCTAAATTAGTGCTAATTTCCTACATAAGATATTTTGCTGAGATTCAAAAGTCTAATGTGTTGGGATTTTATTAATTTCTTATTACGGGCTTACATATTAAATGATAATTATATTATAGGCTATCTAATTTAATAGGGTCAAATAAGTGATATATTAATTGGGCTCTAAAGATATATATTGTGTATGAGCTTTAATGTATAGAAACCAATACTAATTAAATCAGGGTTTCTGTTTTAGACAAATTCGGTTATTCTTGTTCATTAGGAAATAATAAATTGTTTTTTTTTTTTCAAGGTTTGATTCTTGTTGGTACCTGTTCTTTATCTTTGCATGATAACCTATATTTGTTGGATATAATTGCCTTATTTTATGAAACCTTGCATACAAGTTTACATGGTACAAAACGAAAATTAACTGACAGGGATTCCACTACATTATGGCACAAATGTTTCTAAACAGAGAGTTCAAAGACTTATGTCTAACGGGATTCTTGATCCCCTTGATTTGACACATTTCCAAGTCTATATTGAGTGTATAAAGGGAAAACAGATAAACATTAGGAAATTAGGCGCCAACAGATGTTTTGATGTCTTAGAACTGATTCATAATTATATTTAGGCCAAACATTAGGGAATTCAGACAAACATTAGGAAACAGATTTCCTCGATTTAGGCCATATCTCTAAACATAAAATTTAGAGACTTGTGTCTGACGAATTCTTGATCCCTTTGATTTGACAGATTTCCAAGTCTGTATTGAGTGTATAAAAGAGAAACAGACAAACATTAGGAAATTAGGTGCCAATAGATGTTCTGATGTCTTAGAACTGATTCATACTTATATTTGCGGACCATCCCTACAGCTTCTTGAAATGGTCAACAATATTTTATTATGTTCATAGACGATTATTCAAGGTATGGGTACCTATATTTGATTCATGAGAAAATTAAGTCTCAATCCCTGGATGTATTTAAGGCCCTCAAAGCTGAAGTTGAAAATCAACTTGGCAAGAAAATTAAAGCTGTCAAATTTGACTGTGGTGGTAAATACTATGGTAAATATGATGGATCTGGAGAACAACGTCCAAGACCTTTCGCGTAATTCCTAGAGGAATGAGGTATCGTCCTGTAGTACACAATGCCAGGAAAATCTAACATGAATGGTGTTTTTGAGAGATGAAACAGAATGCTTAAGGACATGGTAAAAAATATGATTAATCATTCTTCTTTACCATAATCCCTCTGGGGAGAAGCTTTAAAGACTACATCATATATCTTTAATAGGATTCCAAGCAAAGCGGTAGCTAATAAAACCTCTTATGAAATATGGACATGCAAGAAGCATAGTATTCGACATCTACACATTTTGGGTTGTCCAGCTGAGGTAAGGCCTTATAGTCCAAATGAAAAGAAACTAGACTCAAGAACTGTAAGCTGCAACTTTGTTGGGTACTCTGAACGGTCAAGGGGTTTCAAATTTTATGATCCCACTACTAGGACATTTTTCGAGACGAGAAATGTGAGATTTCTTAAGGAAGTTGAGTTTGTGAGGGGAGATAAGGTTAGAGCATTGTCTTTGAAGAAGAATTTGTTTCTCTTCCTACTATTGCTATTGATAATGATCAGGCACATGTTCCTGACATTGTTTAAAATGAAAATCTAGAATATCAAGACAATATAAAAGGGCTCCTTGTGCAAAATGAAGAAATTATACTTGAAGTACAAACTCAACAACCTTAAGAGGATTTGCCATTGAGAAGATTTACTAGAGAAAAGAGAAGTACGATTCTGGATGACTATGTTGTTTTTCTCCAAAAACATGAGGTTGATATAGGAGTGGTAGAAGACGATCCAATCAACTTCTATCAAGCCAAACAAAGTTCTAATTCTCAAAAATTGTTTGATGCCCTGAATGATGAGATGAAATTCAAGTAGGACAATGATGTATGGGATTTCATTGAATTGTCTCAAGGTGTGAAACCCATTAGTTGCAAATGGATATTTAAGGCCAAAAGGGAATCAAAAGGCAAATGATGAGAGATATAAAGCTTGTCTTGTTGTCAAGGGTTTCACTCAGAAGGAAGACATTGATTACAAAGAAACTTTCTCTCTGGTTTCAACGAGAGTCTCTTTCAGGATCACAATGGCACTTATGGCTCATTTTGATTTGGAGCTACATCAGATAGATGTAAAGACTGTGTTTCTCAATGGTGACATTGACGAAATGATATATATGATATAACAAAAAAACTTTGTATCCGGTGACCCAAAGAAAATGGTCTGCAAACTAAAAAATTCATCGATGGTCTCAAACAGGCTTCCTGTTAATGGTATCACAAATTTTGTCAAGCTATTATCTCATATGGGTTTGAGGTAAATAAGGTTGATGATTGTGTGTGTCATAAGTTTAGTGAGAGTAAGTACATATTCCTAGTATTATATGTCGTTAACATACTGCATACTAGCAGTGATATAGGCTTATTTCATAAAATTAAGAGATTTTTGACTAAGAATTTTTAAATGAAAGATCTTGAAGACGCCTCTTTTGTATTAGGCATACAGATACATCGAGACAGCTCTCGCGGTATCCTTGGTTATCACAAAAGAGCTATATCGAAAGAGTTCTTGATAGATTTGGCATGAATGGTTATGCAGCAGGAGATATCCCTGTTGCTAAGGGTGACAAGTTCAGTATCAGTCAGTGCCCCGAGAATGTGCTGGAATGGAAGGAAATACAAAAGATTCATTATGCATCAACTGTAGGAAGTCTTATGTATGCTCAAGTATGCACGCGTCTGGACATTACGTTCATAGTGAGAATGTTAGGCAGATATTTAAGTAACTCAGGGATGGATCATTGGAAAGCAGCCAAACGGATTATGCATTATTTGCAGAGAACAAAAGATCATATACTCATTTATTAGAGATCAGATCATTTAGAGATCATTCGATATTCTGATTCCGATTTTGCTAGATGCCAGGATAGTAAAAGATCCACGTTGGGCTATATTTACATGTTAGCTGGAGGAGCTATTTCCTGGAAGAGTGCTAAGTAGATACTCGTAGCTTCTTCTATTATGGCAGCTCAGTTTATAGCCTATTATGAGGCATCTAATCATGGGATATGACTGCAAAATTTTATCACTAGACTGCAAATTGTGGATGGCATTGAAGGACCATTAAAGATATATTGTGACAATAATTAGGCTGTGCTTTATTCCAATAAGAACAGAAACTCTGTAAAGTCAAAGCACATAGACCTTAAGTTTTCTTGTTGTTAAAGAAAGAGTTCAGAGTCATCAAGGGGCTACAAAACATATCAAGATAAATTCCATGACAGTGGATCCGCTTAGTAAGGATTTGCCACCCAAGGTCTTTCATTAGCACACTGCTCATATGGGTGTTGTTTTATTTGACGATGTGCATGTTTGGTGGGAGTTTGTATTTTGATGTTCTTTGTTCTAGACACGTTTTTTATTTATTTTCTGCAGAATAAAGTATATGGTTCATTTATAATATTGAATGTTATTCATGTTTGATCTCACTAAAAAATAAAGCTGGATCAGTTGGAAATAGGCATGTTTAATATCACAATGCATGTAATTTCCATGTTACGCATCCATACTCGATCGATGTCATTGAATATATTAGTATGGTGACTATTGATGAGTCTAGTTACGAATATAAATGAAATTCGCTTAAATCCCATGCTAATATAGTAGATGGACCAAATTGTAACTAAAGAGATATTTTAGAATATATAGCTTTTTAGTACGCACTCAATACTATATATGATATAATTGTTTCAAGAAACATATGTAGCCCAAGTTAAGGATTATTGGTATTTTATTAATTTCTTATTATGGGCTTAAATATTGAATGACAATTATATTATAGGCTATCTAATTTAATAGGGTCAATTAAGTGATATATTAATTGGGCTCTAGAAATATCTATTGTGTATGGGATTTAATGTGAATAAACCTAATACTAATTAAATTAGGGTTGATGGGAATCTAATTTAAGTTAGTATATAAATGTCATTATAAGGGTTGTGTTCTCCAAGTCAAATCATAAAACATAATATTTACTCTCCTTCTCCTTCCCCCATTAAAGAGAGATAATCCATAGAGTATTTTAAGAACCTAAGGAGATTTGACTGTAGAAGATTCAATCCTTCTCCAATTTGTCTCAATAAAATCAGGTACTTTTTTTTATTAATTTTCTGGATGATTTAACATAAAATCCTGATTGTAGTAATAGTTTTCATCAATTAAAGTTTTCCCAATATGATGCGCTAGCTAGCTAGCAGGATGCCATTCATGAACAGACAAAACATTATCTACTCGTTTGGATGATCACATTGACTCAAATATATGCATACATAAATATTTATTTGGAATAAACACGTAAGTTTACTGGTTAAGTATTTACATACTATTGTCCACCACTGTGGTCATGCATACATATATATATATTTACTCTTTTTTTTTTAAGGGGGATTAAATTCTGTTGTTGTTTTTTTTAGTAGGATCAATTATGATATCATCACCTATATATTTACTTGTTGGATATTGCTAAATGATAATTCCTAAATAAGATCTAGTTTTGCTGAGATTCAAAAGTCTGATTGTGCTATGATGCAGCCCTTATTGATCCCAAAAATCACTAAAGTCGTCGCAAATTATTAATGATTGTTTTTCTTTTGCCACATCATTAAAAAAAAAAAAAAGGATCGGAAGAAAAAGAAATTTCAAGGAAGCTTCCCGTTTTCAAGATTTCGTGAAGGCCGGCTTGTAGCGCACCAGCTTACTGATGGTAGCCTGGAATACTACTCCGGAGACATACCTGTATTAACTCTAGGGTAATTGCATGGGGATAATTTTACCTCAATGCCCAAAAAAAAAAAAAAAAAAAAAAAAAAAAGAAAAGGTAAAATTTTATAGTTGATTTGGAATTTAACCTATCCAAACCATCCCAAAACAAGCATCAATCCATCCAACAAAATTCGAGTTAAATTGAATTGGTAAAAACTGTTATTTACTTAATCCATCCATACATTATATCAACTTCAAATAAGAATATTTATATATGATTAAAATTCATAACCCCAAATATTTCCATCCAAGTTCCAATATCTAGTCACATCCTCGACAAAAAATTACAATGAAACATATATAAAATAAAGAAAAATTAAGCTGAGTGACCTACTTAAATTATCTAATCTAATAGATGACCCAACTTTCATTATTTAGTTAAATGGCTTAATGTGTATGTTTTGGTTAATCAATTTTAATTTTGCCCAAACACCTTCACTCTCCTCCTCCTCTTTCTCTCTGCTCGTTTCTTCCATTGACTAATTGGGTTTCATTTTTCCTGGTTGGACACTTCCTCTTCCTCCTTAAATTCCTTCCCACCAATTGGGTTTCATTATCTTCTCAGATCTTTTTAAGGTTTTAGTATTTTGGAAAATTCTTCTTTGCTTTCTTCTCCAACATGGGAAATTGCTTCCGACAACCTACCAAGTGTGCCATGCTTCTTCCATCAACTTTTTGGTATCAAAATTCATTTTTTTTTTTTTTTGGAAATATATATGTGTGTGTGTGTATTTTTAATTACTATTCTCTATGATCAACTTTTGGGATTTGCTAATTTTATCTTGATTTTGTTATGGTTAAAATGTTCTTCATTGGGATACTGAGGGTGGGAGATTGAGAGAGAGAGGGGGGGGGGGGGGGGTTTACATTTTTTATTTTTTATTTTCTTAATGATAAATCATTGATTTACTTATAGTCAATTAATTGATTGACTACAAAATTGATGATATATTATGGTCAATTAGTGATTTACCCGAAATCAATTAATGATTTACTCAGAATCAATCAATGATTTACCCAGAGTTAGTCAGTGTTTGATCCGGAGTTAATTAAATATGATCAATCAGTGATTGACTATTTACAAAATTGATTAAACATTTTAAGAAAAAAAAAAGACATTTTTACTAATTTTAAAAACTTGTATCATTTGTTAAAAAAACTTGTAAAAAAAAAAAGAGAGGCTATTATACGATATACTAGTTCAAGTACAAAATTTATGAATCACAACAAAAATTAAAAATAGATACTCTCTCATTCAAATTTAAGAAATATAAACTGCATGTGCAGAATATTTGTCAAATCCTACCATCACTGTTAGTGAAATGATAAAACTATTACATGAATTATAATTTTTATATTTTAATGTATTTTAAAAAGTACATTATAGTTTGTTTTTGGTGTACTAGATTTTTAATTTTCTCCGTGGAAAACTTAAACTCAATCTCACTTTTATAAAAGTTTTTGGGTTGGCTGGATTAAGTCGACTTCAAAGACTGGATTTAATGTCAAGTGTCAACCCTATACATTAGACAAAATTTGCAGAATTCCATAAAAATAACTCATCTAATTTAGGTTTTTCTTGCTGATTTTAAAATTTAAGATTTGTGGATCAAGAGGAACAGAAGGAAAGGGAGAAATATAGGGAAAAAAAATGGTGTATATATAGAGAGGGAGAAAGAAAGAGAAAGGGGGAAAGAGATAGAGAGAAAAAATGAAATATATATAGAGATAGTGAAAGAAAAAAAAGTTATTATTATTACATTTTTATTAAAGGAATTAGTAAATGTATTTAGACATATCAATTAAGTCGACACTCATTTAACACCCTCATCATCTACCCAGCTCATAAATTATATATGAGATAAACAAAAAGTATTACAAATACTTAAAAATAAATAAATGTGGGCGTAGGAACCGAAAAAAATAAAATAAAAAATAAAAAAAATGCATACCACAAGTAAGCAATGATGTAAATCTAAAAACAAGTTAAAATTTGTGGCATATCACATCTTATTTTCTATAATTCAAGTGGGTTGAGTAAGATATTTGGGTCATTAAGGTTTATATTTTACATTACTACTGTTATTATTAATTTTTAACAGCCTGGCCACAAGTACAAGCGGTGGAATTTTCCAAGGATTTCTCCATATATATGCCTTCAGTATAATTTGCTTGTATAGGATACGATAGAGTGCAAGAATCGGGGAGGTTGAAATGAGAGTTTGGGCTGAGACAAGCGCAATGAAATATTATTCGGGCCAGATAGTTCAATCCCTTTGTCCCTTTACAATGAGGTTAAGTGTGGATATACTGTTATATTACACTGTGCAATCACTGTTTATTTTACATTTTTATTTTTATTTTTTAATGTCGTGTTAGCTTAATCTAATGTTGACATATCTTATAATAACGATACTCTATTGTCAGCATTTTTTTAATTAAAAATAATAATAATAATAAATTGGTATTACATATTAAGTAATCGTCTTATCTATAACCATTAAAAAAAAATGTCCTTGTCTATCAGGTCATTGATTTTAATTTACGTATTTGGCACTTAGCCACTTCTTTTACAAAGTCAACTTGAAAAAAATAAAAATAAACTTAGCCACTTCTTTTACAAAGTCAACTTGAAAAAAATAAAAAAATAAAAAAAGTAGTTTTTTTTTTTTTGGGGGGGGGGGGGGGGGGGGGGGGGGGGTGGGTGGGAATTCTATTATAAGATAAGGTTTTTTTATTTATTTTTTAGATTACGAATGTAGATGATTTAATGATTCACTTTTTAACACAATCTATTTTCGTTCATTAGTTCCCCCCCGCCTCCCCCCCCCCCCCTAAAAATTAATAGGAGACAAAGGATTTTGCATCCTTTAGTTAAAAATAAAAATAAAAAAGATGTTTAGACACGAGGATTGAGCCATCCATGATCGAGTGAAAGCTTTCATCTCTAATGAGTTTTTCTTTTTCTTTTTTATTTTTAATTTTATTGCTAAAAATTTTACATTTTTACCATTTTATCCCATTAAAAATTTATTATAAACCCCTGATAATTTTATCTTCTAATGTACACTTTTACTGAAATAATAGATTGATTCCTCCACTATAATTAGACGTGTTTGGGTGTCCCTATTACAAATGTAAACTTTATAATTTTGAGAAAATTACTCAAATAACCACCTTTTTTTATCTATTAACCAACATAACACAAACTCCTCAATCTTATATGACACAAATTTTAACATGACACAAATTTTAATTTACTTTAATTCAATTTTATATCATATTAATATAATATTATTATTTTTATATCATATCGATACAATACTTATTAAATTTGTATTATACAAGTAATTTCCCTCTTTATTTTTGGAACTTCAAGAGTCAAGAAGTAAAATCTTTCTTAAATTATTGTAATCGCATAAATAAAATTATTAAAAAAAAAAAAAAAAAAGGCGCCTGTATAGTCTTCGGGTAATAGGTAGACTTCAGAAACAGACATAAAATAAAGTGAGATCTCAATTTGTTTCTTATAATAATTGAACAAGTGTTGCGACAATAATGGATGCTTCAAAACCACATGGTTGTCCCAAAATCATGTCTTTCAGGAACCCATCAATTCAATCTCACCACGTCACTAATCCGTACAATAAACACACAAAAATTCCAATTTCAATATTTCCCTTTTATAATTTCTTTTTTCTCTTTTTGTTTAGGGAGCGCTTGTATTTTTGTTTGTTAAATTCTTTGGAATTTTTAGTATTTAGAAATCTAAAATCTAAATTGTTAGTTAAAAATTATGTTTAGGGGCCTATTGCTGAATTTGTGAATATGATATTTTAAAAAAGGAAATTATAAATTATGATGACAAATAACTTAGATCTATGTATTATGTTTATGTGTGCATGTTTTTGTTGAATATGCATTGTCCATGTAATTACATGTCATATGCATTTAAATTGTTTATATTAATAAATATCCGACATTGTGAAGGGTGGAATATTTGTAAAGTTACAGATACAAAATTAGAAAGTAATGTTTGTTAATGAGAAAAGAATCTGAGAAGAAATATCAGTTACAGTGAATCTTAGATATTAAAGAAAAAAAAAGGTAATTAATGATAAATAATAATTTATAATATACATGTTATAAATAAATATTTAGAAAAGAATATTAGGAAAAATAGCAACTGTCAGATATTAAGAAAAAAAAATGTAATCAATGACAAATAATAACATAACATAGATTATATGAAGAGATTTGATATACCGTTTATATTGTAATGAAGAATAGAGAGTAGATTTGATGTACCGTTTATATTGTAATGGAGAATAGAGAGTAGTTGCAAAAAGTAAAACAAAGTATTTTTGTTTTTTTAGCATACATAAATATAATTGCAGTAAAAAATATGTAAATATAAAAAAAAATTATATTTATTTTGACTTACATTTAAGTGTCTTATAGTTTGTGGATGACAAAGATTAATTGTACTACTTGGTTGAAACAGGCCATAGATGGTTAGTTTTTTACAAAGTTGGTCCATATTTGTAACGGATATAGTTAAAATTTGAAAATCGGCTACGATAAAATAAAAATAAAAATAAATAAAAATAAAAAAAAGAAAGAGTCATGTTATTATCAGTATAAAGTGATACCATTAAGTTAAAAAAGTGATGACCATTTGATTTAAATTTTTCTTACAAAATTAGTTTCGAGTGCAGCTATTTGTATTAAAAAGTTGCAATTATAGTCTTGGCCAAGCAAGTACTCAAGTGAAGGAGAACATGTACATGATGGATAATGTGTTTTTTTAAAAAAAAAAAAAAAAGAGTTACTCTAACGTCTTACTAAATATTCAAGTGCCAGGAGTCAATAGAAAAAGGGTTCTTGGTTGATTGCATGGCCAAAAGAATAATTTTTCAGCAGTCCCGCCAAAAACAGTGGCTTATAGAAATCCAGTTGAGTCATTGATATTAATTTCAACTCTTGGCCCATGAAGAAAACAATGAATGCAATACTTGGTTACAGCTATTAAGGTAAAGACATGAAATAAATAAGATGTTATAAGCAAAAATGAATTGTAATTGAGAACGACTATTAGAGCACATATTTGGTCCTTGATTAGCAAAGCTTATGTTTAGGAGACAATGTGTTTGTTAGTTACAAACACGAACTATATGACTGTTTAAGTTAAACCATACACCAACTCTTTTCTGAGAGCAGAGGAAAGGCATGAAAGCTTAACAACCTCAGCCCTTTTACTTCAGCTGATATTAGTCACAATTGCCACTAAATAACAAAATGATGTTTCTAAAAGAGATACAGCATGAACAAGCATTATAGAAACAATATATAGTTTGTCTAAATCTCTTCTATGGTTGGTGCAAAAACCTAAAAAGACGATTCTATCTAAAAATGAGAACCACATTAAATTAGGCTAAGGAATGAGACTGTACTCAGTGCCCAAAAAAAAAAAAAAAAAATCCTCAAAGGAGAGTAAACTCGATTCATTGTATCTACGTAAATAAGCATAATGCAAAGTCTATCTAATAACTAAAATGAAGAAAGTTTGTTCTTTTTTTTTTTTTTCCGCTAAAGAGAGATTTCGTTAAAAACAAAGAAAAACAACCACAATAGAAGACAACAACCAAGAGAAAAGGAAAAAAGAAGTGGGAAAAAAAAAAAAGGACAATTTAAATATAGGCAACAAAAAATTTGATATTAAAATAAAAAAACTTTCAAAGAAAGGAGTAAGAGTAAGCATGATCTTTAAGCGATGAAACTAAAATAGATGAAATGAACTTAGATGATGATATGGCATATGATATATTGTAAAAGAAGGCTTCGGCTTGTGATTGTTTATGAACAATCTGACTTTTAGTATTGTGAATATGCCAACAATGTGGTTGATATTTCAATAATAATTAACTTTTGATATCTTACGAAGAATAACTTTTTGATTTGCTGATAGATTTGGTGCTAAATATGTTACTATTGGTAAGTACTAGTTTTGATTTTTAGAACATAGCTGAACAAGATAATTTGTCGTTTTGTTAAATAGGACTGAGATGCATATAGTCATTGCGAAGCAAAAAAGAGAGATATGTGGGGACCAGACATGCTGTTTTAATCAGAGTAAGTTATGAAGAGTTTAATATGAACTGTGAGATGGCTAGTAAGTCGTTATCAGGGAATCGCCTTTGCTTGAGAACTATTGCAGAATAGGCACTCAAACAAAGTGTATATTTTTGTATCAGTAACTTTATGGCACCTATCGCATGAAGTGTACCAAAATGGTTGAGCAAAGTTGCTAATGGTTACAATTCCTTCGACCCAAAATGTTGTCCTCTGCTCCATTGCATGAGAATCAATTGGCGGAGAAAAAGTGAGATTAACGTATATATTGCATTAATGAAATATTATCGGATGCATGATTTCTATGTATGAAGTTTGTGAACGATAAGATTTACCATGAGTAGCATATCATTAATATCCTTGATAGGAATTACGTGTTCTGGAAGAGGAGGACGCAAAGAAATAGCTGCAGTGTGATAACTTTTGTTGCTAATCATGTTGTCCACCTGAATAGCATTTTCTGTTATCCTGACATTTTGTAGCGAAAAAGCTCAAGGTGAATATAGGTAGATCGTAGACATAAATACTTAGGAAATGTAAGGAAAAAAGAAAATGTTTAGCATGAGCTATAGAAAATATTGTGTTTGTCCGTAGTTTGAAACAAACCAATTTCGAAACAATTTTGCAGACTCAAATTGGGGGTCAATCATGAAGCAAGTAGAAGGTTTTGTCTGCACAATGATGTTGCCTGCAATATGTGAAAATGATAACAGTTAGTGTGCATTACTATTTTTAAAGATGTGTAATTGAAAAGGAAAACATATTTACCATTGTGTGATACAACACGAAGTCGAAGGCCAGCAACAATTGGGTTTCTGTGAATGGTGTTGCAATAGTGTTGCATTCGTTGAAAACGAATGCATCCCACATGGTTAATGTTAGCGTTTGGAACCTGAGGAAAAAATTAATATTTATAGTGGTGATTCAATCATTGTGTTTGGATATTGTTATTTCCTACAATGATGTGAATACAATGAAGTGATAGGGCAATTTTTAACTGTTCTTAAAGTCTTCATGAATAGTATTGTAAGAAATTATGAATAATTTTACTTTGTGAGATATGAAATAAATCAAAACTATAAGTAGTTTCATTATAATGAAGACTAAATACACATAGATATATGTGTATACGTGTGTGTCTCCCGAAGTGATGTTTAAGTTAAGCGGTATACTTTAAGTGAAATTTTGGATCGATGGTGTAATACACTCTGTTGATATTAATTCATAAGAACCGACTCTTTTTTTAGTTCAAGAGCATAAAAGAAAATAGAAAAGAAATATATTTAGTTTAAATTTTAACACATAATCTAAATTTTGGGGCCAACAACATGTTTTGGTACAATGCAGATGCCAAGCATAGAGGGGACAAATTTTTGGGCAACATTTGGGTGAAGACTTGGACAGTACTAAAAAACAGGGCAAAGAACTCGTGATAAAAGAATTCGAAACAACAAACTAACAACGCACCCCAATCATTGATATCCAAAAGGACACGGATTGATTTCATTGAGTGGATAATGTTGCTAACAAATTGATCAAAAAATAGATAAAATTACCAACAAATAGTTCAGAATGAAAATATGAAAAAGAAAGTTTTACCCTTTGTTCAGAAGAATCATTTCTTGAATTGTGCCGTCCCCTCCACGCTTTGATTGTATTTTTCGTTTTGGACAGATATCTATGATAACCGCTGAGATATCTGCAAAAGCTGAATAGAGTTTAATAATGAGATATAAAACAAAGTCATTAGAATGGATTTCATCACTCAAAAGACAAAAATGATTTAATTGAGTGTGTTAAATGATATTGATATCTGTGAGTTTGTCCATGTGAGGTTGGAGCTCTGCAAAGGTTGTGAAATTATAAGCACACTCTAATAAGCCATCATGAAATTCATTAACTTCTTGGATGGTTATTCTTGAGGTTATAGTCCAATGGAGCTCGTCATTGCGTTCCCTATATTCCGGTTTTGCTTCCTTAACAATCGCATTTGATATCAAATAAGTTTTGGTGATTTGGAGCATGTTTTGCAAGGCATTCAGGGCATTAGCTGCATCATTTAGTCCACTTAGTTCTTGTCTTGTATTGAGGACAATATCTTTTAGATTAAAACAAGAACTCATCCCACCAACAGTTCAGTGACTATCACAGACAAGAACCGATCGGCTGTCGTCCATATGCAGGTTGAGCACTTGCATGCAATTTTGGAGAATGAATAAACAAAGGAGCGAGAGAGTGAGGGAAAAAAAATCTCTTTTGCATTAAGAAGAAAACAGAGCATATAGAGGAAGGAGAGGTTGAAGAGAAGAAAACCCACACCAAAAAAAAAAAAAAAAAAAAAGCATGTCTGAGAGAGAGCGAGAGAAGGAAAGGAAAGAGAAAGAGAGCGAGACAGAATGAAGCGAAAATGGAAAAGAAAGAGAGAGGGGAAGAGAGCGTTAGGGTTTAGGGATTAGGGAGAAAAACAGAGCAGGAAAGCAAGAACGGGAAAGGACTAAAAAAACGGGTGGTCGCAACTTACAACGCGGAATCAAATAGGCAAAAAGGGGAACAAAAATAAATAAATAAATAAATAGAGAGAGAGAGAGAGAGAGAGAGAAGGGAGAGAGCGACATGAGGCACATGGAAGGAGAAGGAGTGGTTGTTTTTGTTAGTATTAAGATTTCAATTATTTTTTAAGAAATAAAATCATTAAAAAAATTCAAAAATATCAACTTTAATATCTATTTTTAAATATCAATTTATATGACATGCAATTGTTACTTCTCATTCATTATTTATCTTATTTAAAGGTTTGATGCATTATTTGATTATAAGTACCAATCAAAAGATGACAATTTACCTCTATATAAATTGGTACCTAAAAGTTAATATTAGAGTTTAGTGTTCATAGTACTACTCTTTTAAACGGTTATATCAATGCATCTTGAATTTTTATTGTCATTTCTGAATTAAGCTTTAAATATTTAATTCCAACATTTAAGTTCTAAGTTTGAAAATTATTTATATTAATGTCCAATGAATAGTGGATGTTATTAAAGAGATTGTAATTATAGTTCCAAATGCTAAAATTAATAGATTAAGATCTGATTCATCTGAATTACCTACTAACAAACAATGTTAGATGCATCTAGACAAAAATTATAAGCATTTTTGTAAATTAATTAACATCCATTAGCTATTAGACCGTATTTATAATGGATTTTCAAATTTAACATTCAAAGTTTAAACGGAAAAAGTTAAAAATGCAACTTGTCGGTATTAATTTGGTTAATTTTATATAGAGCCTCCGAACTATATATCATTTTTCATATAGATCATTAACTTTTAATTCACAATTGCACTTTTTAAAACATTTCTACTCATATAACTGCAATCCTTTTGTCAATATTTTGTCAAAAATTTTGACAAAAATTGTACACAATATACATGAGCTTTATTTATAAATAAAGTCGTAACTAAATATATTTTTACATGAAAATTATACTTTAATTAGAGATATTTTAGAAGTAACTTATACTTTTATTTAAGATATTAATGCTCATCAAATATATATTGAAGTTATAATTTCTTTCTTAAAAAAACATTTAATTACGATTTAATTAAATTTCATATGATCTAACATGCTTAATTTTCATTGAATTTTTGACAAAATACTGATCTAGAGATCACTTGTATGATAAAAAAAAATTGAGATATTACGACATATAAAATTAAAAGTCAAAGATAAATAAACAACTAGACGCTAAATGCATAATTAGAGGTTACTAGTTTAATACACGTGCGTTGCACGGCGGTAGAAAAAAATTTAGAAATAGTAAGGATTAGTGATAAAGATAAATAACATACATTAAAAGTAGTTGATTAACATAAATGATATAATTGCAATAAGTCTATAAATTTAGATGTTTTTTGTTCTGTACATTCAATTTTATATTTATATGTCAATGTTATAGATTCAAATATACATACATTATACAGAAGTCTTGGTGGATGAACTTTATGTAATTCTTTAAACTTTTGCTATGTATGTTTGATTTTCTTCATTTTTTTCTTCTGACCTGTCATAATGGAAAAAAAATATATATTAGTTATTTGATTTTTGTAATTAAAATTGAGATAAATATGGTAATGTAATATGTAATTATATGTAAAAGATAATAGTACCTACCACTTTTCGTTTTTTAGATGAGTTATTTGGAGATGTTTGGATTTCTATTGAAGGGTAGTGCTGTTAAGGGCTTAAATAATAATAAATACAATTAGACGATAGTTAATAATTTATGAATATATATGTTGAGTAAGGTAGTTATATACTTTGATTCAACTTCTTCGATGGTGGATTGAAAGTGAGTTGTTTTTTACTGTTTTTTTGCTTTCTAGTTGTAGTGTCTCTAGATGCAAAGAAGCTAACGGTGGTGGGATTTCTTTGGGAGATTCAGTTGGTGGTGCATGTAGTAACATTGGTGATTAATTATCATCAGAGATTTTTACAATTGTTGCATCAATAAAAACACTTCTAGGACGAAATTGAATGAGAAATATTTTTGAGAAGCCTTTGAGTTGATCAAGGATAAGAGGAATGATATGTGGATCAGTGTATCCTTCTTGGATTGTCAATATGGAGCAATGTTTGTTTATTAGTGATTGAACGATTTTTCTAAACATGACAATATTTATTTCTCCAGTGCTGTCCTCGATCCATGCATTAATTTTGTACCTGTTGTAAATATTGTAAATTTATATAAATTTTAATTTTATGGAAATATTTTTCTTTTTTCGTTTTTGTAATAAAGGTGATGAATATTACTAGATGATCAGCATTGAAGTTAGGTACTCGTGAGTATTGCACCACCTTGAAGTTCCTGATTGTTTGACATGTCTATAGCATATTGGACAGGTATTATAGAACCAACCTTGGCGTGCATTAAGTTCAGTAATGCTTGCTTTTATAGTAAATTTTATGTCATGTTGTATGAATAAATATTATTTAATAAATTATATTTTATAATTAGACAGCAATAAATGAGTATTTACCTTATTTTTATATGAATCTAAAGTTCGGAGTTTAGCTATTGTAACTGTATTCATAATCTTCTGTTCTTCCAATGATAATGGTCTTGTTATTGATGCAGCAATAAAGTCAATTCCTTGGATAGAATAACTGAACCTACAAATAGATTATATATTAAGTAAAGTATTTTTTTTTTTTAGGAAATCGAAAAATATAAATAATTGTAATAATTTCGTGGTAAAGATTTGTAATACATTTTTTTTATTTTTTTATTCGGTGATGTCTGGATCAAAATAATATGAAGTTTCAGAAGTGCTTGCAACATCGAGTCCACCTGTATGTTTGTAATTATGAAAATTAATGATTGAAAATGTTTATTGATATTATTTTAGAGAAAACAATATTTTTTTTTATTGTATATATAGTTACCGAGGTATTGTTTGGCTGTCATGGCTGTAAAGATGATTATAACTAGTTCGGGCATTTTTTGAACTGTATTTTCATCGAAATTTTCTCCAATTTATCCCCAAAGAATTATGTTAAGTGTTTTATTCTCTATGAAATATAATAAATTTAAATAAATAATTTATTAATAATTGATTGTGAATTTTTTGCAAATATATTTATAATAATATTTCATTCATAGTTACCTGATATTTTGGATTGTTAGATTTCACCTTTCTACCAATCTGTCGTCTATATTGGATTCTTCAATACCCTTAACAAATATGAGGCGACCAATGATTTCTGATATGATATAACAAATATAAAGTTGTTATTTATTGATATTTTTATTACGAATATATGAATTTTTGGTTAATAAATGTGAATATTAATGTGATTTATATGAAAAGAGGTTATTGATGTTAGTTGGTTGAACTCCACAAAATTTAATTTGTTTGGGCTATTTCAGGTATATCTATTTCGACGTCTTTGAAAATTGTGGACCGTGCAAATTGTAACATTACTCTATAGGGAATAATTTTGTAACTTTGTTTATTGTTCGTGATAAAAAAGTTGTTGATTTCATATATGCTACCTATTTGTATTTTATTTGTTATGTAATCAATATCTTTTGCACGAACAAATCTATGTATTCCCTGATCCTTGAAAAAAAATAGTGTATGTATAAATATTAATTTATTGTTATTTATATATTTAATAATAATGTAAATTGTTTTTTGTTAGGAAATATAATATTTAAAAAAAAAATCAATTACATGCGTCTACTAATAAGGAGTTAATGCTTATTAGACAACTAGTATTATTATCAGTGTTTTTCAATAAGCAACATACTCAAGCACAGATAGTTTGATGTATTTCCTCTGGCTTAAGCACTCGTAGTGGACTGTATATTTTCTATAGATAGTAGAATGATATAAATACATTTGTTTAAAACTTTATAAATAGAATTTGAATTTTGAAAATTATAACAATTAATTTATAATATAAATAGTGAGGGCGAAATTTTTTTTTGTAGTTATTTTTTTGTTGGTAAATTACTATTTTTGGTTAATATTATGTAGTATTTCTTTGTAAACGATATTTTAATATGATTTGGGTATCTATTAATTGAATAGTGTATTAAAATATGTAAACATTTTGATGATGTTACTCGAGATAAAGCAACTGTTGATGCCAGAAACGGTTCCGACAGCAACACCCACTGTGAACGAGTATTCCGGTCGATACTGGCCAGTCACTCCACCGTCGATCACCTGTAAAAGGGAAGCACCTCGGAATGATGGGGACACCGGTGTGGTATCTGCCGTGGGCACTCCGATGCTTAAGTCAGTAAGGATACTGATATGCGTGGGGAGAGGCAGAGTTTTGACAAGGCAAGAATGACCGTACCTGGAATTGAGGGTTCTTCCTCTATTTATAGGTGTTCTTAGCGGGCCTGGGTGCTCGGGGCAACCCGACCGTATCGACCGCCTAGGGTACCCGGTGGATATGTAGGCCTGCAGGGGCTACTGGCCCAATTGATTGGCACCACGTGGGGCCTGACTTGACGCGGGGAATAGAGGGATGGTTGTCTCTGGCGCCCGTATGGGCAGATCCTACCAGGGTAGGTGGCGGTTGTTGGTGATGTGATGTGCTGCAGAAGTAGGTGGATAGTCCCTGTAGCCGACAGGTACAGGAGCAAGGCTGGTGTCAGCTATGAAATAAGAGGAGAATTGGTCCAGAAGACCCATGCCGGTACTGATTCTACTACTCGGATCCAAGTGCTCGGAGCACTACTCCGTCCGAGCATATGGCATGTTCCGGCGAGAACAGGGGAGGTGGTCGGCCAAAGATCCTGTTCTCGGAGAACGTCCGGCTCTAAACACTGCCGAGCGCTGTCAGAGATGGTATTTTGCGGTCGGAGCATATTTTGATATTAACATAAGCCCCCCAACATCTCCGGGCTGGCGTGGTCGGGGATGCTAGTGTAGTCGTCTGGTCGTTATGTGCTCGGCGATGTTTCTTGTAGTCGGGACGTGGTCGGCGTATTGGACAACAAACAGCTCCCGGAGAGGCACATCCTTGTGCCACGTGTCGTCGGTGTCATGTGCCATTGGTGCCACGTGTCGCACCACCACGGGCGGGAAGGCAAAGCGACACTTCAAACTTTGAAATTTCGAATTTCGAACTCGAATGGGGAGTTGGCGGGAAGTCAAACCGCCGCCTCGAAAATCGCGTCCGGATTTTACGCCCAACCCTCGTCTATAAATAGCGAGGGGCAGTCTGCATTTTCCACCATTGCTTACGAGGATTCAAATTTTTGCCGAGAGCTGCCTAAGACTGCCGAGGACAACAAAGTGAAGGATTTAGAAGACCAGCGCCGACAACTTCCGAGAAGGTAATAATATTTCCATTTGTTAACATGAGTGATATATCTGACTCCGAGAACATTACCGCGGGGAGCGCGGCTTCGACCTCGAGTATGGGCTCGTCGTCGGCCGGAGAAGCAACGGGCCCAAGGGACCGGACACCCGACCACCTGTCAGGAATCTCGGATATCCCGTCTGGGAGTGATCCAGCTACGCCGACCAGCCGAGGACAGACAGGCGCTGCTCAATTGGAAGAAATTCTGCGAGTGGGTCCGAGTACTGTCCCTGACCGCCAATTCGTCGAAGAATTAGGCAGGGCAATCCAGGCGCGACCGGCCTCGGTCGTCGATCTCACGGCCGAGGGAGGGGGCGCCTTAGAGAGGACTGCCAGCCAGGCCAGCACATCTGGTCAAAGCGGTGATGTGGCGTCTGACAGCACCGATCCATTCGGGGAGGAGATCCATGCCCACCAACGGCCTCGTAGCCGGGGGGCGTGCGTCAACGACGTGAAGGTGTACCGCAGGGCGGACGCGGAGACGGTCGAATTGGCAGGAGATCGTCCAGTGTACACGGTGGATTATTATACTTCCGCCGTTACATTGAGGTATCTAGCCGCGCTCCGTCGAGAATTCAGCATCCCCGACGACGTTGACCTTGTGGTGCCTGGACCAAACGACCTCCCCTCCCGTCCACCTTCTGGCCATATTGCCTTGTCAGCCGAGTACTTCCGAGCCGGCTTACGCCTCCCGTTCCACCCGTTCCTGAGGCGAGCGCTGACTAGTTTGAATGTCTCTTTCGCACAGTTGAACGCGAACGCCTATCGTGTCCTGGTCGGTTGCTACGTTCTTTGGGCGGCGAAGTTCTCGGAGACGCTTCCGCTCTTCGCGTTTCAGAACCTCTACAGGATGAAGACGGCTCCTTCGTCCAAGGGGTTCTACTACTTCCAGGGCTTCAAGGGGACGTTCATCACGGGGTGTCCGGACTCCGACAAGCAGTTCAAGCA
This sequence comes from Ficus carica, assembly GCA_009761775.1. NCBI lineage: Eukaryota > Viridiplantae > Streptophyta > Magnoliopsida > Rosales > Moraceae > Ficus > Ficus carica. The sequence continues at coordinate 11,296,502 of CM019739.1, read as the reverse complement.
CCTGTGGTTCTACGCAGGTGGCTGGTGGCTGCACGGACACCTTTCCTATTTCGTACTTCCCCCGTCGGAGAGAGTCCCCGTAGCGTTCAGGAGAGGCTATGTATGGACTCAAGCACCACACACCCCGGCGCAGACTTTGGCGAAGATAGGGGAGCTCCGGGAGCTATCTGACTCTGAACGGAGCCAGCACAGGTTGCTCTCCAAAGGCAGCCTAAAGCAGTATTGGGTCGGGTCCTCTTCGACGTCCGGGCGCCCTGACGACCAACCGAGGACAGCCCCGCCTAGGGTTACGATCGCTCGTATGCCGGAGCCTGCCGTCCACTATCGGTCTCGGACAAGCCGCCCTGTTGCCGCGACAGCAGACGTTCGATCCGGAGTTCCACGGGGGGTGCTCGAGGTCACGGTCCGTGGGTCTTCGTCAGGCGACCCGACCTCTGAAGCCTGGGGTCCTCGGGTCGCCGACGAGGACTTGGATCTGGTGATCCGGGAGCTCTTCCCGGCCCGAGGCCTCCGGATCGAAGGTCTCTATTAACTTACATGCGTTTTTTTTCTTTTTGTTGCCCGAGTACTAACATACTAGTATTTTGCAGAACCGATGGCTGATCGCCGTGGAACCAAGCGCCCGACCAATGAGGAGAAGATCGCCCGGCTTCAGAAGAACGCGAGGCTCGGGAAGGGCAAGGGCAAGGAGGGGGCGACCGCGGTACCACTGAGTGGCGGGGCAGTGTCCACAGCTGCTCCGGTCAAAACAGTCGCCCCTCCTATGGCGCAGACCAGCCGACCTGCGAACCGCCTGGAGGTGCGCACGGATCGGCCGAGAGAGGAACGGCTAAGGGAGGACCGCCAACCGGGCCGCCATGAGGTTCGCTCAGGCCGTTCCCGGGAGGACCGGCCAATCGTTCTTCCACCCGCGCCACGCAACTACCGGGATGAGGCGAAGCCTCGTGACGCACCTCTCCCATCCGGGCAGTCAAGTCCGGAGTCCTCGGTATACCGAGTACTGGTTTCGAAGTTCGCCGACCAGCTAAGTACTGAGGTGGCCGAGTCCTCCAAGCGCTCCGATCACGTGGCGGCCATTAGCGACTCCACGGCCAAGCTGGTCGAGGTAAGTGCGGCTATGGAAAATATTATTTTGTGTTCAGTCGACGCATATGTTAATAAATGTTTCCTTGAATCTTTTGGTCGGCAGACTCTGTGCATCCTCTTCTCCGAGAACGCGGCAGCCAAGGCGCACGCCAACCGGAAGTCCGCCGAGGCCGACGCTCGGAGCGCCCGGAGGTCCGAGAAGGAAGCGAGGACTGCCAGGGGCGTCGCAGAGGAGGCCAAAAGGGAGACCGAAGCCCGAGCTAAGGCCGCGGACGAGAGGGCACGGTTGACGGAGGAGGAGCTGAGGCGCGTCGAGGATTGGGCCAAAAAGGCCGAGCGGGACTCGGAAGAGGCCGAGACCTCGCGGCTGGAAATGGAGGCGGCTTTGAAGACAGCCGAGCAAGAGCTCGCAGCCGCCCGCGCCGAGCACAAGCGGTATCTTAAGGTCGCCTTTCTCGCCGCACTCGCCGATGCCCGAGTAGAAGCGGTAGAAGAGTTTCTCCACTCTGAGGACTTTCGGGTCCGCCTCGTCTCCGAATACCAGGAAGGTATGCGGGACATGAAGGCCGGTTTTATTGCGGCCAACCCATCGTTGGTCGGGGTAGACTGGTCCTTCGTGCCCGAGGAGTCGGAGGAAACCGCCGCCAAAGGGGCAGTTGAAGAGGACGAGGTGACGGGCGTTGCACCTGCTATCGAGAATGTGGTGGTCCTCGACGACCCCGATCAGCCTGAGGCACCAGATCAGCCCGTTGCCGCCGAGCAGCCCGCTGCTGACCAGCCGACCTCTCCCGCACTTGACGTGTCCATGAGCGACTTGTTCCCGGACCAGCTAGACTGAGAATTCTTTTTGTTTTTTTTTGTTTTTTTTTTTTTGGTTCGGGGGTGCCCAATTTGTACCCCCCTCCGACTTTTTGGTATTAAATGAAACATTTATTTCGTCGCCGCCTTCTTCGTTTTTTCTCTTTTTTTTGTTATATGAAATGTTTATCTTGTCGCAGTTGCAACGTGGTTTGTGTATTGTAATGTGCTTCTCCCCCGGTTAGTTTGGGTGTTTTTCATCCAACTCCAACCTTGGTCGGTTACAAACATGTGATCCTACAGGTGGGTCCTGGTCGGGCACGTCCAATTCTGATCGGTGCCCGGTCGTAAGACCTAATTCTGTGGTCCGAGAGCAACAGAGGTTGGGTGCCTGCGAGGGCAGTGGGTCCTGGTCGGGCACTTTCAATTCTGGTCGGTGCCCGGTCATAAGACCTAATTCTGTGGTCCGAGAACCACAGAGGTTAAGGTGCCTGCGAGGGCAGTGGGTCCTGGTCGGGCACTTTCAATTTTGGTCGGTGCCCGGTCATAAGACCTAATTCATAGATTTTACAACTAAGGGCAAACAATAACCAACACATACTGAGAAAACGCTATTGTATATATCGGCCCGGCTCTTATATTGTGTTAACCAAAAATAAAAAATTATTGATAGAAACGCTTCAGGTGGTCGGCGTTCCATGGAAGCCCTAAGTCTCTACAGTCTTGGTCGGACAGTCGATAGGTTCCGGGTCTGACGACGCCGGTGATGGTGTAGGGCCCGTTCCACTTAGGGCCAAAAAAGTCGAGCCCAGGCTCTTGGACAAGTATCATTTTCATTACCAGATTCCCTACTCGGAAGACTCTTGGTTGGAACTTCTTGTCGTAATACCTGGCCACAATTTGGTTGCGAGCAGCCGTTCGGATCAGGGCTTGCTCTCGTTTCTCTTCGACCAGGTCCAGCTCGGGCATAATCCGACCAGCATTATCTTCTTCAGCGTAGTTCTCAATCCGGAAACTCGGCAACCCGACCTCGACCGAGATGACAGCTTCTACGCCGAAAGTCATGGCGAAAGGTGTTTCCTCGGTCGCGGTACGTTTAGTAGTCCGATATGCCCAGAGTACTCGGGGGAGATCGTCTATCCAGGCCCCTTTATGTCTTTCAAGGTTCTTTTTTAGATTTTCCTTGATCGTTTTGTTAACGGCCTCCACTTGTCCGTTACTTTGAGGATGCCTGGGGGAGGAGAAGATTTTCTTGATTCCGAACTGCTCACATAGCGCGAGGAACTTGTCCCCGAACTACTTCCCATTGTCCGTGACTATAGTGTGGGGGAGTCCAAACCGACAGATGATGCTCTTCCACAGAAAACCTGTGTACTTCACCTCGGTTTGTTGAGCTAGGGGCTCCACTTCGATCCACTTTGTGAGATAGTCTATCGCCACTAGACAGTAACGAAGTTGTGACCAGGCCATCGGGAGTGGTCCGATCAAATCGATGGCCCACTTCGCAAATGGCCATGCAGATACTACCGAAGTGAGCCTCTCGGGGTGAGACTTAATAGCCTTGGCGAACTGTTGGCATTTCATACATTTTCGGGCAAACTCCAGGGCGTCTCTGCGCATGGTCGGCCAGTAATACCCCTGTCGGAGACACTTAAATGACAGGGCCTCCCCCCCCCGAGTGATTCCCACATACTCCGCTGTGGATCTCCTTCATGATGTACTCGGCCTCAGTCGGCCCAACACACCATAGGTATGGAGCAGAGTATCTCCGGCGGTACAGTTTTCCATCGATTAGTGTGTACCTCGCCGAGGTGTTCCTGACCCTCCGGGCTTCATCCCTGTTCTCGAGCAGCTGGGACTCGGCGAGATAGCGGACGATCGGGTCCATCCAAGTCGCGATGTTCTCGGGACAGAGGACCTCCTCCCGCTCGATGCTCGGTTGGTCTAGCCGCTCAATGGGAAACGAGACGAGACCGTCTAAGTCATTCCCCGAGGCGAGCCGAGCAAGAGCATCTGCCTCAATGTTCTCCGAACGAGGTATCCGGGTGACAAATTGGCTCTTGAATTGACCGAGAAGGATTTTCACCTTCTCCAAGTACTTGACCATTCTCTCCTCCTTTGCCTGGAACTCCCCGGTTACCTGATTGGCAATGAGCATCGAGTCGCTGAATACCTCGATGTCTTGCACGCCGAGTTCCCG
>CM019739.1:11250772-11292318 GCA_009761775.1 Ficus carica | reverse complement strand
GCTACTCACTGAGTTTGCCGGGAAAATAAAGGGACGAAATCTTCTTCTTCTTCTCTCATTGTGAACTCAAATTGAAATTAGGGTTTTTTTCCCCCAAAAAGTTGGTGCCTTAATAGAGCGGAGAAGACTGAAGATGTATGGAAGTAGAAAAGCAAAGGATCGAGGAGCGGAGGAAGAGAACATCTTGGCCATCATCGACGCATCCGGCGATAAAGACACTCGGGACGCTCATGAAGACGGTACGCCTTTTTTTCCCCTCTCAAACGCTGTTTGGTTTCCAAGAAAGCGCGAGTAAATTTTTTATTTTCTGTTTTTTCCATTTCGTTTATGTTATTACCCAAGTTGTTTTGGGTGTTCCTTAACAACGAAAGATAAATTCAATGTTTTTGAAAGGAAAATGGTCGAGTCTTGTTAACTTTTCGTTTGCGTTTGTGTTGATTGGTAAACAGGAATTGCTTTTCTTGAAGCTGTTCGTGCTGTTTCAATTCTCTCGGATGATGGAATTCCACCAACCCAGTATTCCTCTCTCTCCCTCTCTCTTTGTGTGTGTGTGTGTGTGTGTATGATTACCTTAGTTTAGTTACAAATTGATCTCGAAACCATAGGATTAAAAGGTTTGTAGTTAGGTTATTACTCTAGAAGAAGCTAAATCTATTATTCAATTTGTATGGTGTCCATGATCACTGTGATATTGGCGGAAAACTTGCGAAACAAATGATGGCACTCCGACACTCAAGTCAGTAATAGGAAGAAGAGAGAAATCGAAGAATACGAAATGTATAATATTAGAGAATTGTGGAGAATGTAGATTATAAAACAAGGACCCTGTAAGGTATTTGTAGTGAGGAATTATAGTCGTAGTAGATTTCCTTATGAAATATGGTTCTTTTTGAATTCTTGTGTCTATCCATAACATATTAACAAAACTTCTAATGGGGGAAATTCATCCAAAAATAACTAATCTTTTGATTTTTTGATTTTTTTATTTTGGTTAATGTGGTGTGAAGCAAAATGTGCCTGGAGGTGTTTAAGATCCTAAGGAATGCGAAGTCTCTGGAATTAATTATGGCTAGTTATCAGCTTTTGGATGAGTTGGATAAGGTTCTCGGTTTGCGTTTTTCCTATCTGTCTTTCTCTTTCATCAATTCATTTTACATTTCTATTCACAGTTCTGTCCAAAGCTAATGAACGTTCTTTGTGGATGCCTGCTTGTGTTTCTTTGGATAGACTTTCCCTCGTGTACATTTGTCGAATGTGGATAGTCTCAGTCAGACAATGCTACACCAGAGCTGGTTGTTGTTAAAGAGGTACTAAATACCTTTTCACTTTTAAGTATGTTTCTGCGTGTGGTATTGAACATATTGTGTCGCAACTGATGCATGGTATGATAATTTGACACTGGCTTTGTTTGCTTCTTAGGCTTGGTCGCCATTTGTTGTTACCCTCGAGCTTTCCAGTTCCCAGAGAGAAGCTGATGAAGGCAAGAGGGGACCAATAGACTCATATGTAAGTTATTTTTTTACTATTTTGTTTTTCTTTGTTTTTCGTCATTGTTAGTATTAAATGTAATTTCAATCTGTTCGAAGTTACTTAATTTAAGGTGCAGCATTTTGTACATTAAATTGTAAGATTCTCAAGTATTTTCTCTACCTATGCTGGGGAAAGTTTTAGTTGTGTTGCTCGATGCATTTACACTCATCTGAGAATGTTTCTCCGTATCGCTTTGCCTTGGAATTTTGGACTACGCAATTGCTAATGGATTTGTTTCTGTATTATTCTTTACCAGTCCTTTATTTTGATAGCTCAAGTACAGAATTTCCACCTTCTAAAGTATCATCTTGTAAATCACAGGGTTTTCAGCTCCTGATACAAGACCTTGTTAACGTGGCTGAGGAAACTAAATCCCAACAATCTGATACAAAGGTTAGTTTATATAGCTTCTTATTGCTTTTTTTTTTTTTTTAATTATTATTTAATTATTTTTTTATTCTTGTTGTATAACGTGGCCGTAGGGATGATAAGTCTCTGGATCACTTCATGGCAGGTTATACATGTTACTGATTATTAGCCATATGTAATGTTCTAAGTCTTACACAATTCTTTATCCATTAGATACATGATTGGAGTCCTTGATGGAGATTATCACGTGTTTCTTGAATGTTAATGTCCTACTTCTATTTAGATATTTATACTACCAGCAGTCTCTTCTCGTGTTTAAATATATGTCCAGATTTGGACATTTCAAGGGAAAACACATGTGTTATTTATGTGTTGTTACGACTAATGTTCTAGTTGAGGTTTTGTAGGTTAATTCCCAAATTCTTTCTTTGTTGTTTTGTTGTACCCTGAGGAGCATGTTATTGTTTCAATATCTTGTCAGCGTTCTGAAAGTGATTTTGGACCTCGCAACAGTGCAATTGAAGGTTAGCACATCTGATCATATCTTTTTTTCCTTTTTTTTTATTTATTTATTTTTTTATTCCACTTCAAGACGGATACTTAAATCAATATTGCTGCAGGAACCGTGAACTGGACCATTTTGAGGGAGTCTTTGCTCAACATGCTTTTGGTGTGTGCTTATTTTTTAAGCCATGAATATCAATAATAAAAAGTTGTTGCCTTCCCCTGTTGATATGCATGTAGGAAAGTAACTTGTCGCAGCATGACTCTTACGCTTCAAGGTTAATCTTCTTTTTGTAGGGATCAAGAAAACTAAACTAAAAAGTTTGGTGAAGGATTGCTTATCTATTATGTGTAATCCCTACCAGATTTCTGCTGCATTTAGTGATGATCTGACACGTCTAGATAATTCAGTTGGACAATTAGATAATGATAGCGACAATGCTGTGACAATTGCTTTACTTGAGGTGGCAAAAAATACCTGCAATGCCATGCAGAAATTTCTCACTATGGTAATTTCCTCGGGGCATTAATTGGTGTTCTTTGAACCAATTTCATCAGGGGCGCTGATTTGTGGAATTTTCAGATTATGGAGCTTGATACATCCAAGAAGAAAGCAGAAATGGAAGGTTGTACAACGAGAGCTGATGGTGTCAGGTTGTGCTTGTTTTCTTTTTAAATTAATTTCTGTAGCGCGTTTATTCTCTTTGTTCATAACAAAGGCCTGCTGGTGATTTGATGCAGAACACCTATGGTGGAGCTAATTCTAGATGAGCTAACTTATAATAGGGATATTCTCCACCCTTTTCTTCAGGTAGCGCCTTTATTTTATTCTTTCTTTTCCGGTAACCTCTTCTAGCAGACCATTCCGTAGATGTCCAATGTAGTTTTATGACCATTAATTAATAGAATGTATTTCTTCTTAAAATTTTGATATTGTAGGTTTATCGTTGCCTTGCTTGTCAATCTGATAGTTCTTCGACATTTCAGCTAACCTGTATATGATGAATTGGGCATAGTTTGTTCCAAGTGTTTTTTAAGCTTTATATTTTATTTATTCTAGTATTTATTCCTGTTACATGTAAGACTTTGTGAAAAGTTCAAACAATAATATAGATATTCTCGGATTGTTTATTTATTCTAGTATTTATTCCGTTACATGTAAGACTTTGTGAAAAGTTCAAACAATAATATAGATATTCTTCGGATTGTGATGTTTCTTTTCAGGCCTACGCTGAACCTAAATGGAAGCTTGAAGTAGTTGTGCAGTACCTTTGGAAATATATTGCCAAGGTTAGTCAGTTTCAGAGTATTGCAAGAGAAGAAAGTATATTTAGCTAAGCCAATAAAATTAGTTGCCAATATCTCCACGAAGCTGTTTTGTAGGTGGCTGTTGTCTGCATAGGTTGTCCTACAGGATCTCTTTCCCTTATAATAAACATGGTAAACCGCGCTTATGTCTCGTTGGTCATGCGTCATTTACCTTGTACCATTCAATATTGCAGCCTTCTGTTCGGACTCGTAGGTCAAATGGTTCTGCAGATGATACAACGTTTGGCGGGACTTTGAAATGCTTTTCAAATATCACCAGCACAAGAAGTACTACTAAAAAATTGGGGCCGAAGTTACTCAGTTGCTTTTAGTTCATGGCTTTCAGGTGATTGTTATTGCTTTGTGCCCTGTAACTTGTGAGCCGCCTTAATGCTCTTTTCAAGTTCAAAGTTATAAATTTGGGGACCATTTCGGATTGATTCTAGAAATCCTAGAATCACTTTTACAATATCTTTTAGTACAAATCTGTTTGGTAAAGTAATACAACACAGGTTTTAGAAGACAATCGAATTCAAAGCAAACCCAAACCATCCCTTAATCTAATTCTGGCAGTATGTGGATTATCACTTGCACCTTTTAAGATGCTGAAATGATTTTTTATGCTGTTAAAAATTAGTTTTATTCCTCTTCCTTAATGTTCTTAAGTAACAAATCAATCTCAGGCTTATTTGTCACTACCATCAAGTGAAGAAAGGACAAACTGCTCCCTTATTGGAATATGCAAGGATATGATTTCTGCTTTTAGAACTCTGACAGAAACAGATAAGTAAGATCCTATGCACTATAATTCTTTTCTTACTGCCAGTAGTTTTTACATTCGGCATATCAGATGTACATGATAGCAACAAATCGATGAAAAATCCCTCGAAAAATTCAAAGACTTCGTCCCTAATAAACAAACACTCGTTTAAATCAGAAGGAACGGTTATTTCTCAATGATAGCAACTTATGGCAATTTCTGGAATCCCATATTTTAGATTTTTATTTTATTTTTTTGCCTTCTGCTTTCATCGAATTGTTACATTCAATATTCTGATAGATTGAGTATGATTAAAAATATGATAGTTACACAATTGTTATAGCTTTGATTCATATTGCACTACATGAATCTTACAGCATTGTCATAGTTAAAGCGTAGCTAAATCTACCTTTGATTTTGACATTATGATTTCCTGTTATAATTATTAATCACCTGTCATGGCGTAGGAATGTGGAGATTTGTGCATTTGGAAAAGAAGCGTTACTTACAGCAGCAACCATAATCTCAGTGAACTCGTAGGAACTTGGAAATTGTTACTGCTGGAGTTCATCACTCAACTTGGAAGTATACAATCTTAGTCAACTTAAAAACCTTTTTAAGTGTGTATATATAACTTCTAAGTTCGCAAATATGAGCCTAGTAGCTGAAGCACCGTTAAGGACTTGTAACAGGTCACATGCTTGACAGTTATGCAGGTGCATTGCTTTGTTCTAATCCGGCAGATTACGGCCGGGCAAAGCTTGCCCTAGTATGTTGACAGATATGACATGTTTGGTTTTGGTTTTGGTTTTTGGTTCTGGTTCAGGCACACTCTAGTTCTTATCACCTCCTATTTATTCATTTTTGGTCCTTTATGCTTCTGTCTGCCAATGGTAATACTAATTTGCTTTCTTGAACGTGTAGGTCAGGTTTATAAGCTACTAGTGAGGTAGGATATTGTTTCTTAAGCTACATTTCCTACATTGATATACGGAAATACGTAAATAACACGTAATGCACCTACGGAATGTCATGCATGCATATACGTAAATAACAGACACATATGAAATACCGGAAATGAATATCTCTCTTCATTCTATATGTTAGCCTGATTCACCAGGGAACAGAAAGCTTCTTCAAAACCAAAGAGTAGCTTTCTTTCCCCAAAAGGAGGAAAAAAGATGACTATCAGCTAGTATCGCCCAAAGTGATTTTTATCAGGAGATAAAAGACCAAAGAGCTTTGCTCTAACCAGGAAAATCATAAGTCTCACATTGGACAAACCATTTTCAAATTCTGTCCGTGAAAAGAAGTTCATAAATGTATAAGTTCATAAATGTTAAGTCAACGCGAACCAACCAATGATTTTTCGGCAGCATCATTGTATTTCCTTATAAGAGGTTTAACCAACCTTAAGTTGCTCAAACCAGAATAACTCGAGTAGAGATTGGTGCGCAGACAATTCAGTATCAAGCAGCTTTGGTGCTCATTGACGTAGATTGTACTCATTTGGGGGACTGCGAGTCGAGCTGCATCGTGACGGGTCCATCATTAACCAAACTGACCTTTAGAGATCAACAGGAAATCCAAGTCTCATAGATCTTTACCAAACACGTAGAAACTATCGAAACCTACATAACCAAACAAACGGAGAGGGAAAAGAAAAATTGTTACAAGGTAAAGCTTACCTTCATCATTGCTCCAAACACCCCATCTGCAACACCCAAAAAATTAATAATAAAATAAAATAAACTTGGAGAAAAGCAGATATCCCTTATCATGCTCACATATGTTCAACAAGTATCAAGATTAAAGCATAACATATATGAATGAAGAGTAAAAAGGAGCCAATTAAAAAAAAAAGTACCCTTGATTTTGTTCGGAGTGTAAGAATTCTTGAACCTATCAACTAAAGAAGCATAAAAAGGCTCTGCTTTTTGGGGTGGCATTGCAACATGGAAATCCGGTTTGTTGCCCTTCAAGAATCCATACAGTGTAAACTGACTCACTGCCAAAGTATAAAAGTCACTTCATTGTTCCACTAAATCCCCTTATCTTTATACTAAAACAAGAAGCAACAACAGAACAAAACAAAAGAGATAACAAGGAAAGCGGAAAAAAAAAAAAAAAAAGGACCAATTTTTAGTTACCTAGTAGAACTTCATAATTCCTCTGCATTACCTGCAAATGGTTAACAAAATTATGTCTTTTTACCCAAAGAAACTCAAAAAATCCCCAAACCCAGAACACCCATTTGTCCAATGTGAAGGAAGAGAGAATCAGAAAATCATTCTAAGCGGTTAATATAGTTATAATGGTAGTTGGAAAGACAGAAAGAAAAACAAAATTACATTTTGGTCCCCCCTTTCCAGTAGCTTCATTATAGAATAATCTCATGTTCAAGACCTTCCGACATCTGCCAAAAGCCCAAAAAATATAATAATAATCAATTTTATCGAATTCCTTTATTTTTTTTTTCCCATTAAAATTGGAAATATGAAAATGACAAACAGAATGGAATCCAATCGAAAGAGAAGAACAGGAGGCAGTACATGTATTCGGCGTCGGAGTCGGAATCGGAGTCGTGGATGCCGACGAGGACGAGCAGGCCCGGCCCAATCTCGGAAACCGTGCGACCTTCGACCTGAGAGAAGGCTGCTAAATCAGCGCCGCCGAGTTGAGTTGAGTTGAATTAGTGGGTGGTGAGTTGAACGGAGCGAGTGACTAACCTCGACGCTGGCGGAGGCGACTCGCTGGACCACGGCTCGCATGGCTCTGATGGGTTGGGTTCGTCTGCTTCGTATTGTGGTCAAGGTTGGGAGGATCGATAATGCGTACATGTTTTGATGGTCTTCTATTCATATATAAATATATATATTTTTCCACATATATATATAATATTAATATGTATATATCAGTGGGTTGTGGCAGTGTGGAACTTGGAGATGCCATAGGAGGTTTTTTTTTTTTTTTTTGTGGTAAATATATGCCATAGGAGTTGGGCACGTATCAATAAACGAAGCATTAAGATAAAATTACGCAGATTTCACAGTTCAGGGTAATTTAATAGGATTAATGACAAAACTTTCCCTTAAATTAAATTAGTTCTTGTTACAGTTTGTTCCCCGAATTTCAAAATGTGACATTTTTCCCCTCTCTTAATTTTGAAACGGTAACAATTTTACCTCTTATCATTAGTTTTTGGACGGAAAAACTTATGTGACGTGTACATAATAGAAAATCAACGACACTTTAATAAATAAAAGACAATTACAAAAATTTCACATAAATTATAGGTCTTCGTAACTCTATCGAGATATCCATCACTTCGACTCCCATGTTACCGTGGAGTTTCCATATTGAGAGCATCATGGACTTTCGTTCACCGGGATCACCTATTTTTGTTTGATTTTTCTCCGAGGTTCATATTACGTACACATGGCTAATTTTCTCAAATTTTTAAACTGTACTAAGAGAGTACAAATTAGACAAGGAGATTTATCAATTCAGTGAATATAATTATAAAACTAACCTTTTGGGATGGAAACCCAAGCCCAACAAAAGGTTTGACTCAAATTGTCTTAACTATTCAAGCATTCACAACAATGCCTCATCTAGCCAATCAAATGGAAACAAGGAAAGAACAAACGAAACAAAAGAGAACTAAAAAAATTAATTTGAGCCAAAAAAAAGAGAGAGAGAGAAGAAGAAGAATTACAATGAAAGATGAAAAAAGCTCCGATCAAATATGCATGCTACAATCTTTCCTTTTCTCTCCATGTTTCTTTCCCCTTTTTACACCTATTGACCCCATTTTCTCCATGGCAATTGCAAAAGCTTGGAAGAATTTCTGCTTATCCTTTGCCAAACTTTGAACCAAAGGCTTGGTCCGAGGGTCCAGATACAGGGCTTGATCCGAGGCCAACAAGCCCAACTTACTCTCAAGTTCCCATAATAAGCATGATCAACGAGAATGGGGTGGTGACATCAAAGGTGCCACTATATCTACATTTCCACCAAAATGTGGGCAGTACATTCTTAGTGCCTTGAGTAGTTTCGGGTCGATTGCCGGGTCGGGCTGCTTCGAGCCGCGGAAGTGTAGAGCCTGCTGACCAAAGTGTTGGCAATGGGCAAAGCCCAATGTGTGTGCACCAGAGAGCACCACAAGGTCTTCAAGTCCAAGCCCTTTTGAGTTGAAGAGCTTTAGTAGTGATCAACTGTGAAATTTGCTTGTGGGATATGGAGCTCACTCTTGTTGCCATCGAAATTTTCCCATCCCACTTTCCCTTCTTCACTTGGTAGGATGGACCCCCTGCCTAAATTTTCAGTACCACTTAATGTGACAAAAATATTGTACTAAAAAAATGACCCAAAAAAATATCCAACTAATAATACTGTCTACTAAAGCTGATTATTCATATTTTTGGACAAAACTAGAATTTAATTATAATAAATATTATAATAAAACAAGGGTAAGAGGTTATAACCAAGTTGAGGACATTATATGCTTTTGTCCTCTTGGAAAACGATGTTTAGCTGACTTGATTTGTGGGACATGACTAAACATTTATTACACGGTCTGCTTCCCAACTTCTGCTACTTTGGAAGCATCGGTATCACCATAAATTATACTGATCTAAATAAATTTGAACGGGACAGAAGATTTTTGTTATGTCCTTTTTTAGTCAGAATTTAATGGAGATTTATTATAAGACAGACTAAAATTCAAATACAACCAACTATTTTTTTTGCAATATGTGAGACGTTTTTGGTTTTTGTTGTCTCAACTCTCTCTGCTGATAGCAACTGGAAAAGAGTTATTGATCTTTCTCGGTTGAGTAATGAGCATGCGGGTTTTCAGAGCTCACACACGCCTGAGAATGGCCCATTCCTTTTAGTTCACGACACATCTTGTCGGGGAGACCTTGGCCAAGTGATTCCCACTAGAAACAGAGCAGCCATTGCTCCGCGGAGATAGATTTTATCCCTTCGATCTTATCCGATTACACACCCATGTTTAAGTTTTCCTTTCTTTATTCTTTTCTTTTTTTTGTTTCCTTTGTCGTTCTAAGGATGGAGGGTAGCGTATGCAGATAATCCCGGGAAGGTAGTGTAGCCTAGCATGTTATGCAAATGAGTCAGGTTCAAACCTACTTCGATATCCATGTAAATGAGCTTGGTTAGAACTCATTCCTAAAAACTAGCTCAACTAGATGTTCAGTCTACATATGAAAAACAGCAGCAAGCACTAGCGATACGAGACAAATTCAGAATCTCACACACACATAAACTACTTATCGCAGTGGAATTGACTCAAACCTGGGCTCACCCCCACCCTTGCCAAAAGACAAATGAAAAGAAAAGTGGAGAATTCAATAATTATAGCGGAGTTTGAAGCCAAAAAGAAAAAAGGTAAAAGAGGGTAACTTTTCTCTCTTACCACATGGACATAATCTCTGGCTGCAATTGCAAGAATGTCAGCACAAGAGACAACACCGGGCATTTGTTCTCCACTAAAGCCTTGGCCTTCCTTATGGTCTCAAATCCTTCTCCTCTCAAGCCTTATATCCACTGCATCTCTTTCTGCAAGCATTTGCTCCTGGCTTTGTTTTTATCAATATGATGCATCACATCCCTTCACCCACCGCCATGCACAAATTCACCCAAAAATTTATAAAAAAAAAATAAACTTATATAGATACACACACACACACAAACAAATATTGCGGAAAAAACTAATGTACCTCTCCAAAGCAGTCATGGAAGAAAAGACGAATTGTGGCTGGACCAGAAACTGGAGTTCTTTGAACTGTGGAATGTGACTAAGGCCACTAGTGCTCAGTTGAGACATGACGTTGCATAGTAATTTACAGAGAGTGGGCGGTTTGACGAGTAGTAGTGATATTGGTGGTTTTGGCCAAGCACAATGCACTTCTATTTAGTATAAGAAGAAGAAGATGAAAAATGGACAAAGTTGCAAACGAAAAAGAAGGAGAAGAAGAAGAAGAAGAAAGAGAGGAAAAAAACATGGGACAGGCATGGTTTGGACCTATTGGACACAATAAGAGGTTTGGACAAAGAAGTTATAGTGGAGGAGAATTTTATATTAAACAATATATGTATTTATATATGTATATATGTGTAATTAAATAAGGGTCTAGGTGTTGAAGTTTAGGGACAAATGCCACGTAGAGAGAAAGAAAGAAGAGAATCAAGACCCGTGAATTCTTGTGAAGACCCCACCCCACCCCCCCCCCCCCCCAAAAAAAAAAAAAAAAAAAAAGGGTCTTTAGTATTTAATGAAGAAAGAGTGTGTTAATGAAAGACCCCTTTGATGGGCTCAAAATTACCTTTTGAAGAGCTTTTAGTGATTTTATAATGTAAAGGGTATTTGTGTCAAATGAAATTGTTTTGCACTTAAAATGGGAATTGGGATCTATGATGTATGAAACATCATGTTTGTTGACAAGCATTCACGGGTTTATAAACTTATAACATTTAAATTTATTTATCAAGTCCGCCAATCAATGTTGAATAGTTGGACACATAATGGGGTCAACATATTAAAAGTTTTCCACTTAGCCAAGAGTCAGATTTTAATTTGGAACAATGTCATGTGTGACCTAATGATTATATTATAAGTTTGTAATCCATCAAAAGTTCTCATACCAATTTGCAACTTACAAATTATGCCGTGTTTATATTGAAAATTTTCAAATCAATAGTAACCATCTTTTCTTTAAAAAAAAAAAATTCAATCAACCCAAGAGTTAGTTGTTTAAAAAAATATTTGAGCAATGTTAATGATCACTAATAATGATCATTACAAATATTAATTAATTAAAAATTCTCATATAAATTTTACAACCTTTTTTTCAGCATACACCAAGCAAGTACAATCAAAATTCAGGAGGAGAAATCTAGTGGACCCATAAGTGAATCCCATTAATTTACAACTTCCAAGCTATTGCTGATTAAAAGAGAACTTGTGGTACTTATAAGCCACTTGAATTCCTCACTCTTCATCAATGTGGGACTCACTATAGTTGTACCTTTTTTTTTCGGTATACATCAAGGCAAGCACAGAAAACTTCACGAGGCAGTGCGACCACAAGGGCCTCTCGGGAGAATTTTTGCAACTTACAAGTTATGAGATCTTTCATACTAACAAAATTCATTTCAACAATAACCATATTTCCTACAAAAATCTCAATTTAGCCAAGAGTCAGGCTTGTATATATTTATTGGTAACAAAAAAAAAAAAAAAAATAAGTGATGTTTTACATACCCTTAATTCAGTAAGAATGAAAAAATAGTAATTATTAAGACCCACCAATGAAATAATAAAGATCTTATTCCTAGACTTTACAGCTAAAGTAGGCCATGACTTCCAGCCTTAGCTTGGAAGCGTAGTTTATGACAACACAATATTGCTAGATTGGGGGAGTTTGGTGTGTAAGTTTGAGTTAAGATTTTTAAGTTTAAATAGTAAATTGTGTTGATTTTCAGAAAAGAAAAAACTTTTTGAGAAAAAGACAAAAACTTTTTGAGAAAAAAGACAAAAAAAATTTAAAATGTTAGTTTGGACTAACTGTCCAAACAGCCTGATTTATTTTTATTTTTTTTTTATTTTTATGTCTATGACTTTGGTAAAAACAAAAGTCTTTGGCAAGACATCATTTTCACACAACCGGTGACCTGACTTATGTATCACACCTCATTAATGATCATGATTATTAAGTTTATCAATCAATTAAAAATGAACTTATAAGTTATTATGGCACTATAATCTACAGGAGTGGATGAGATGTAAAAATTTTTTACCGTTGTACGTATCTTCCTGTCTTCATTTTCAATCTTCATTCATACCATTTAGATTAGAATCTCATTGCCTCTCCTTTAGATTCACTCCAGTTTCGGCTATTGAAGCTTGGATTGATGATGACAGGGTAGACCCTCGAGTGGACGAAGAAATAACTAGTAAAAAATATCTGGCTCTGCCATACCTAGAGAAGTGTTTCTGCCCAAGAGACTGAAAACCTGAAAATGATGGATCATCACCAGATCCATTTCTCTAATTAAACAAAAATATAGTTTTTCCAAGACAAGCTAAATTTCTATTAGTGGCACAATTGGAAAATTATATAAAAAAATTAGGGGCAAAAACAAGTAGAATATATAAACTCTCAATTCCAGAGCATATCTACAAAAAAAAATATAGAGAGGGGGCTTGGTGATGGTGGGTAGAGGAGCCCCACTAGCCACCCAATTGGCCTACTTAAGTACTTATAAATGCTGTGCATGTGCAAAAAGAGGGCCCTAATTTGAGATTATAAATTCACTTCCCTTCGTTGCAAGTACTTTATGGACTCTCTCTCCTACATGACCCCATATGCTTTCATTTACTATGTCAATGAGAAGTAGCTTTTTTTTTCAATTGGCCTTTTTTCAGGTCTGTATCTGTCTTAAGTGACGGCAAGTCTCCTGTGTGAGTACAGTTAAAGCTGTGTGGCACCCCACATCTTTCATCCCCTTAACTTTAGTTGGTACGGTCAGGATTTATATGGGACCTGAAAAGAGAAGAAAGTAATAACCAAACCATAATAAAAGGTCCAAAACTGAAGTGGGGAGGATTGTTGATAATAATAATTCCTATATCACATCGAATTTATTTTAATCAAATTATTTTAATCAATCACTTAAAAATAAGAATGACGTTATATGTTTTCAAAATTCCAACTTACAATATTCAGCCTCTTGCATTTGGACTAATTCTTCTATGAGACCCTTTTAGAACTCCTGATAAAATTTGTTTATTGAATTTTTTTCTTTATTGGAGAAATCAAGGCTGAATTAAAGATAAATGTATTTCCATTAGGAGCTTGAAACCCAATGTTGAGATCTCTCGTCTTTTTTCCCCTTTTGATGGGCAGATTTTCAAGCATGTATAATAATGAAATGTTTCTTGGGCTTTGGAGTTGGAAGAGATTCTTTCACCCCCCCACCTCCCTTGTTACTTGTCAGAGATTTTTACAGCGTTTGTGTCCTATGAGTTTATGAAATTATTGGAATCTTTTTGTATTAAATGAGAAATTTCAATTAAAAAAAATACTTTTACTGATTTCACATATTAATCACTTGGTATGACTCAAAGAAGTCCTCCTTTTTCTTCTTCTTTTTTTTCCCCTCCAAAACAAAGAAGTCCCTTTTGTTGTTAAGATTTTACGGTGGGAGAATAAAATAAGAAAACCAGTTTGTTAGATGGAAAATTATCATGATAGAGGTACTGCTTTTTTAGTCATTAAATTTTTATTAGTATAATCTAAGACAGTAAGTGATTATGCGTATCATATAATAAGTTTTTAATGTACAAACTCACATATCAAATCAATGAAAAATAAATTCAATGACCAAAACAATGATACACATAGATAAGTTAAAAAATACAATTTTTACCGTGAGAGTTTGTCTTATTATAAATATGTAGCCGGTGGTGTTTAGTACTTTATGCTGATTTTTTCACTGTAGATTTGTTCACATGTGAAAAAAAAGCTTAAGCCAAAATGTATTTGAGGAAGATGTTAATGCATGATAACTAAATTCAGTTGGACCGTGAAAATTTAAGTTATGTGTCCTTTTTTTTTTTTTTTTTTTTTTAAAGTAAGATCTAACGACAAAAAATTCGAAATGATTGTATAAATCAACGTCAATAAACAAATTAAAAACCCTGTCTTGTTGTTTACAAGATTGACCCTAGTCGTTTTCAAACTGTATTGACATTCACCTAGCTAAGCGCCTGTCCACGTTATGTCCCATTTCAACTCTCAATCAAATGAAAAAGAAAGAGTGAAATTTCCTTTTTCATATTTCAAGTGAAATTTGTACATGAATTCTCAGCCTCGGCGGGGTTAAAAAAAAAAAAGTAAAAGTGAAAGGAAAAATGGCAGTAGGAGTCTGAGATCGCCCATCATGGTATACCGCTACAGGGGAAGTTAAAAAAAAAAAAAACAGTGAAATTGTGTAATTATTGAACAAGAAATAAACTTATTATACTCAAAACCCCAGCACACCTTCTCCAACTTTTCCTAGTTTTTAGTTTTTATTTTTTTTATCCTTTCCTTTTTATATTTACATGCATAAAATAAAGCAGGCACGGAAGTTGAAAAAGAGTACTCAGCAGGAGAAAAAAAGTGAAAAGAAACAAACTAGTTCGGTGTTGTTACTCGATTTCAGTGTTAATTATTCAAAAACAAACTTTATACTCTAAAGTTTTTGTTGGCAAAAAGACCTGGACCCCAAGTCCAAGACCCTTCTAGGCTTTAGCTTCTTCACATTGAAAGTCATTATTGCTTGAAAAAAACTGCAAAAATTCATTGACACGGTGTAAAGAGCCCACCATACAACTTTCTATTTAGATACATGTAATTACTAGCTAGTTTATACATAATTTATATATGTATCAATAAAAATACCATACATTAATGATCTTAATATTACACATCATTAACCTTGTGTTATATTGTTGGACCATGATTACCCGCACATGAGACCTTATTTCCGATCTATATATATACTTTCTATAAAGTTAGAATTTCTTATAGGGGTACCTTGGTGTATTTATATTCACGAGGCACTATATTTATGCAAGAGCATACTTGAATTTGAGAGGTGACCTGTGTGGCTGGGCCTCGAAGAAATGTCTGAGCCCGTTCATTAGGTGTACCTATGGATCCGTAAGGGATTTCTTGAAGTAAGAGCCCAACGGATAATATTTGGAGTGGATTCACGAGTCTAATAATGAATGGTATTTAAAGAAGTTGATTATACCTCTGTCATCAGTTATAACTTTTTAGATGAATGATTGCATCACTTCTGTATCAATATTCTCATATAAATATAAGGATTTCTCGTTATATATTTTGATTAATACGGTGGGATCGACTCGATTTCAAAGTTTAGCAGCACGAACTACTGTCCTGGACATGACTCAGTTTTAGATGGAACATGGATTTTCGGCTGCTGAGAAACATAGGATTGGTGGCTAAGGAAGATCCTGATCAGTTTTAAAAAGTAGGCTCTGAAAATTCCTAAATGCTATTTTATCGTCAACGTTAACGTTCTCGTGATCTTTCTTTAGATTTCTGTTAGTGTCAGGCAGCTTTTTTTTTTTTTTTTTTTTTTTTAATCATATCATTTCCAAACGGGTTCAGCAAATCAAAAGCAGAGGCCTCTTTTCAAAAATAAATGGGAATCTCACTTTGTACCGAATATGCTTCCTGCATGTTCAAGTAGTATTCACAACATCGAGATCTGCAATCCAAGTAATTTGTTTTCCCAAATTGGAATGTTTATAAAAACACATCACAGAATCACTTTTCCTTCTAAGCAACTTCAGTACCACCAAAATATATATAAATATATATAAAAACTAAAAAAGTTTTATAGATTCGTGTGAAATATATATGGTCCGCTAGATAACCCAAAACGAGACAATCTAACGTCATTGAGGATGCGGCATCTAAAACTGGACATACTTTGTACACAAGGAATCAATATTACACGAGGGATTAGCAATCAGCAAACTGACTATAATTAGACGCTTTAATTACTTAATATGGAGAGCAATATAAATATAAAAGAAAACAAACAAACAAACAAAAAAGCACAAGATTATAATGATTCGTCCTTATTTATAAGAGTTACATCTATGTTCAATATATATATATTTTAACTTGAGATTGAGGGAATTCGAACTCTATACTTGTGATGAGTAAGGTATATTATCGTTAGACTATGTCTGCAACCATATTTTTAATAGCTTTCAGTAATTGACAGTGTAATGGAGTAAGATATGGTATTATCGCTAGACTATGTCAGCAACCACATTTTTAATAGCTTTCAATAATTAACGGTGATTAAAAGAAACTTACAAGAGAAAATCATACCACTAAAAGTTTATAGATAATTTTTTTTTTTATCAAATAGAGATATATAATTATATATTCGAAATTATGAGTGAGGCATCATTATAGTTTTTCTTACAAATTAGGGCACAACTAAAACGAGTGAGAGCACACTGAAAATTCACTAAAAAAATTAGGGCTAAAATAAAATAAAAAAAGTTTCACAAAATATGGGTAGGGACATACATGTAAGTGGCTTTGCCCAGTCTTTAAAAAAGGTACCAACAATTTTAAGAGTGAAATCCTCATAATGCACATAATGAGAATATATACAATAAAATATACTGAAGTATAAAGCCAAATGAAAGAGGAGTTTAGTCACTTGATGAGACAAGACAATGACAAGGAAACCTCTTGATCATTAGAGCTCTTGATCGCTTGTCATTCTGCTGGTTAAAAGCTTTAGAGGGTGTTTGGTGTTTGGGTTTGAGTTAAGATTTTTTAAGTTTCAATAGTAAATTTTGTTGACTTTTCAGAAAGACGAAATTTTTTTTAGAAAAAGACACAAATTGAGATGAAAATGTACAATTTAGTTGGAGTTAAACTTGGATGCCAAACACCCTCTTAAGTTTCATATATGAGAACCTTGTGCCACATTTTCCTCTCTTTTTTAGCAACATTTTGTAAGATATCAATGATCAATTCTGCATTGGTGTTATTATGAGGTAGTGTGATAATGTTTCTAAACCCTTACAGGCGTTGAGTTTCAAGAAAATTAGACGCAACATTTTTGTTATTGGGGAGCGTCCTTCTTTCCATCGCGGGATGCCAAAGTGACAAAATGATATCCTTTCATCGATGATGAGTTCTAAACTTCTAATATTCCCGAGAATTCATGTCCCAACTTCTTCAACGTTTTGAAGTCATACACTAGAATGATTCAAGAGATGGCAGTTTCCGTAGAGCAGGCAAAACCTAACGATTCTAACGACCGTGGAGAACCAACATTTTCGAGTTCATCAGCACGTCACCGCAATGAAGAGTTCTCTAGAGACTCCCAAGTTTGGTTGTCGTCTCCGCATTTAGACAAAAACTAAAGGCTCGAGTCTAGGAGAGATTTTTCTTATTGAGAAGCTACGCTTGTTTAGCTCTATCAGCCGTCTTTCGCATTTCTAGTCTGTTTATGCCATATGGCAATATCGTTTAAAGATCCTCAATCTACTTCGTGGCGTGTCCTAAACCGTAAAGAAAACGGATTTCTCCAATTCCGCTATGCAAATACTTAAGATCAGCATAGTCAAAAACATAAAAAATGTTCCACAAGATTCGAATTTGGGTGGACAAACAAGAGGTTAAAAAATGTGTCACCCTCTTTTGTCAATTCATTCACCTCAGTGAGTGTCTTTGTTTTAGCTTTTGGCATTAAGAACTTTTTTTTTTTTTTTTTAATACTAGCAAATGAGAAATTGAAAAAGAATACTATTTATAGTATATTTGTTTATTTCATTTATTATCTTAAAAATTTTCAAGAAAAAAAAATTAAAAAAAAAAACGACAAACCTTTGATAATAAATGTAATTATCGTAAAATCTGTACAATATATATATACAATAATGAAAAGGACAAAAAAAGATACAAATTATATCTATCATGTAAAAAAAAAAAAAAACCTGCAACTTATCCTATTTGTGATAGTTATTTGTTTAAAATAAAGACGATGATATTTCCATCATATAGGTGTTACATTTTTTTTGTTATATTTTTATCTTTATTTTGTAATAACGGAGGTTGTTTTTTCACACTCTCATATTGAATATATGTCCAATCTGCTAGAGTTATTTTTACATAGTGTTAGTGGTGACTTTTTTACTATAAGTCTCTTGTCTTAGTCGATTAGAGTTTTCCATCAATTATAGTGGTATTGTTAAAAGAGTCATATGTGTGCTCGATAATTGATGTGCCTTTTCGATTTCCAGTTATTAGAAATTTGATACACATTTTACTCCCTTTATGTATTTTATTAAAGCTTACTGTGAAACCAATCTATAGTTGGGATTAAGTTTTTTATGTATCATGAGATCATTTCAATTAATATTATTATTTGTATTTTCTTTGATTTGAAATACAATCGCCCTTTTAAAAGAAAGTTGGAGCTTACAAATATATATTGTCATATAAAACTCATCAATTTTATTTTTTTCATATTTAATATATTGCAAACTCCAAACAGAAATTACGGTTTCACTAAAAGAATATAATAAATACAAATGCATTTAGTTAAATAAATGAAAAAATTGTAGTATTTGTATCCAATGTTTTCAAAAGAGTCGTTTAAAGTGAAAATAGTTTGTTCTATTTTGAGAATAGAACTACACTTGTAAAGGTTTCTAAAAAAATAAAAAATAAAAATGAAAAAGAAGAAGAAGAACCATGCTCGTAAAGTTAAAAAAATAAAAGAGTAGTTAGTCTTAAATAGTCCCTTAACTCTTTAAAAGGTGATGGTTTGGTCTTTATTTTTTAATTTTTGGTCGAGGAAGATCCTAAACTCTTTAAATGTTAGCATCTTAGTCATTTCCGTCCAAACCGTTAAATTTCTAATAAAATGAATCATGTGCAGGACATGTGACCTAATATAAAAGGGCATTTTAGTAACCTATTAACAAATTTAATTTAACAAAAAAGCTCATAAAAAATAAGGAAAAAAAAAAAAAACATTTTTCTCTCCTCTCTTAATCCAAGATCTCTTCTCTTGGCCTCACGAACTCTGTCGCCGTTGGGGTCCTTAGCCTCACAGTCTCGACCTCACTCACTTATCTCTTTCTCTTCGCTTGTGGTTTGTCGGAGCTCGGCCTTTGGAGGAAGGCCGTTGGTGGTAGCGGTTGGTGAAGGAAGGATGATATTTTCAGTCTGCAAATTAAAAACTCCGAGCGACCCATAGCCTCCTCCGGCCAGATCTGAACAACCCAGAGCCCCCTCAGGCCAGATCCGAGCGAACTGGAGCCCCATCCGACCAAGTCCGTGCGAACCAGAGTCCCCTCCGATCAGATCCGAGCCACCCAGAGCCCTCTCCAGCCAGATCCAAGCGACCCAGAGCCCCCTCCGGCCAGATCCGAGCGACCCAAAGCCCCCTCTGGCTAGATGTGCAACCTAGAGCCCTTTTCGGCCAGATCCCCTTAACTTAGAGCCCCCTGCGACGTCGAGTCCCCACCACCCCCTCAGGGACCTGAGCTCGCCGCCACCCGAAGGGAGGGGGAGGTGGGCTTGTTATTCGTTGGGGTGAAGGGGGGGCATGAGCTCGTCGCTGGCAGGGGAAGAGGGATCGGCGAGAAAGAAGATGAGGTGGGGTGGGGGGGGGGGGGCTGGGTTTGAGTCCTTTCTCTCTCTTTTAATGTATATTGAGTATTGTTTTTTATTTTTTTTAAATTATGGCTTTTTTATCTTTAACGGGATAATCTAAATCAAATGATGGGTCACGTGATATTTTCCGTTAGAAACTTAACAGAATTAAACAGAAATGACTAAATTACCAGTATTTAAAGAATTTAGGGTCTTCTTGGTTTAAAAATTAAAAATAAAGACTAAACCATTACTTTTCAATAATTTAGGGATCATTTAGGTCAATTACTCATTTTCTTCTTCCTCCTTTTTTTTTTTTTTTTTTTTTTTGCCTATCTCGTTTTTCTTTTACTTTTCGGTTTTTTCCCCTTGGCTCTCGCATCTTTCTTCTCTATTGCTTCCTTCCTCTGTACCATTCTCCAGCGTCATTTCCTTCCTTGCTCAACCCTATGATCTGCCTCTTCTCTCAGGTTTGTTTGATCGGTACAGCAATTATTCTTCTTGTTTCTTCTTTTTTATTTATTTATTTATTTATTTAAATAAAAAACACTGTTCTGATTGAATTAGCCAAAACTTTCTCGGAAAAAAAAAGCAGATTTTATCTTTTTAAGTGAGGTGATAATTTTTGGTGAACAAATACGCACTAGGAAACATGAGTTACAAGAACTCTGAGAGTGATTTCTAACGCAGATAATATAATTTTCAAGTTTGAACTGAATATTCAAAATATAAGCGTTCCCAATAATATCTCTATTCAGACTGGGAAAAAGAGCAAGTCTGAAGTTCTAGTTTTTAGTTGGTAGCAGTTTTAGGAAAAAAAAAAAAAAAATTGAAATCGTGGTTAAACTTAGCCATTAAAACTAAGCTAGTAATGAGAAGTAACTGGTATTAAACTTCTAAGAGATTTAATAATTAGCGCTTCACAAGAACACAAATAAGATATTGCAGTAATAAAAAAGTGAAAGAATGAGAACATATCTTTTATTAGGTCCAGTTTCAATCAGGGTCCCATTGTACAACTCACTTAACATCCCGTGACCCCAATCTAGTCCTCTCATAAGTTTGACTAGGTTTTTTTTTAACTCCATTGTTTTGTTGTTCCTCAATTTTATGTAGGCAGTTAACAAGCGCACCACCTGTTTGATTAAAGTCTTCAATAAGCTCACAGAATTGCGTCCTTCAAATAGAGAGTAAACTCAATCTCCGTACAGCCATTTTGTTAAATTAAACTAAGGTGTAAATTCCTGTATTTCCAGCCCCAGATTTTGTTCATTCTTGTATGCTTTCTTGCATCAATGCGGAAGGTTACAAGAGTCGTAGCCTCATTGGCACCAAGCCTCCTCGCACATGGTTCACCGGCTTCTGTTACTGTCACCAAGCATGCGTTTACGACGATGTCGGTACCAAAGAACCTTCAGAATCTCCAAGAGAAATCACTTCCAAGTGAAATCGTGAAATGGGGTTCGCTTGGATTTTTTAGAACCTCAAGATTCGCATCTGGGTTCACGCCATTGCAGCTGAAGCCACTGGACTCGATTATGGATCTTGAGAGGGCCAAGGATCGATCAGCCGAGGACCTCGCTTCAATTTGGGATGATGTAATGTCTCAAATCTCTTTTCTTTTTGTCGGTTTTCAATTTGCTTACTCATTGTTTTTGTCACTCTTATTAATTTTCTTTTGATTTGGGTTTTAGTGTATGTATTAGTTATTACCTTGTTAGTTTGATTATGCAAAGAATTTCCATGATCAAGTTTTTCATGAGAGGTTGGTACAAAGTTTTTGCTTTGATATAGTGTGTTTATTTTACTTTCTTTTCCCCGTCTGATATTCAATGTCATTTCTACTTGAGTTAATGAGGGAAAGTGATTATTTATGCTTAACCGGTGCTTGTTTAGATAATGTTCTCATGCTTATCCTTTCATGTCGTTTCACTAATCAAGATTTAACAACCATGGTTTTAGTTCTGATTCTTATATTAAAACTATATGTTTGTACTATGACTGCTAACTGCTACAGCCCGATTCATCTGACTATCCCTGTCATCCTTTAAAATGAAGGGATCATATGCCAAGAATATTCAGTTTTTGCAAGTAGTTTAGCTATTAGATATTCCTTGATGTTTATGACAGTTTTACGAGTTTAAGTGAATTAGTCTTAGCTCTCTACTGATTAAGGCCAAATTCAAAACTATTTCGCCCCTTTAGATTAATTATCAAGTACCAAATTTTCTTTTACTATGTGATAGATGAACACTACTTTTCCTTGGAAGATGTGAGCTTTTCCCACTCCACTGGCCAAATCGAGACCTGTTTTGTGGGACAAATCAGATCGTCATGATTATTCGATTTAATAACTTCCATTTGTGAGTTCTTCTCTGTTAATCAGCCTGTTGTAATGGTTCCTTCAAATACCCTTATTCTCTGACTGTGCTTTTAAATAGGTGTCGTAAACGAAATTTTTGGTATATTTGAAGGCAGTCTTACTCCAAGGACTGTTCTTGTTGACGATGAACAGACTTCCTTTATCTTACCTGCTATTAAGTACTCAAATTTGGGGTTTTTCAGTATCACTTGGGACGAGGCCATATCGGTGCATCCATGAAAGCAAAACTCTATCACTTGTTGGAGCATAGAGCAGCAGATTGGTACTTATTATCCATGTTCTGTTATCTGTATGGTTTGTTTCCTGTTTTCAATTTTCTAAAGTTTTCTCCAATCTTGCAGCCGGTATTTTGTCATCCCTTTGTGGAGAGAAAGCGGTTATACAACAATGTTTCTTCAAGGTTGGTCTTTAATCTCCGGCTTCTAGCATTCATATAAGCGTTTATACCGGGATTATACAGTTGAACACGTGCTTTAGGAGTTTGTTTAGATTTCTTAATGGTGAACGAATACTTGGACATGGATTAAGAAATTCACCATGCTCAAGAACTATTACGAGGAGTAATTAATTTGTCTAAACGTTTGGTGATGCCCAATTAGTGGAGGCAATCCAAACCGAACTTGACAGTAGAAAGGTCCTCCCTTTCCTCTCTACTTTCCTCACCTAGGTTTATACATTTTTCTCCTTCCTTTTTCTTTCCCTCTTACCAAACACGACTTAAGAATACTAAGATATTTGAAACAGATTTTTAGTTTATTGAGAGTACTGTAGTTCTATTTTAACGAAAACTCTTCACTCGAACCTTTGTTGCAGTACAGATGCCGCACATGATTATCACTGGTCTTGAAGATTACAAGGCAAGGGGGACCCAAGCATCTCCCTACTTCACCGTAACTTACTACAAAGAGTTTGCAGAAACCAAGGACATTGTTCTTATCCGAGGCGATGTGGTGTTCACCAGCAAGCTCACTGACGCGGAGGCGAAATGGCTTCTAGAGACGGCTCAGTCTTTTTACTTGAACGACGCGAGGTACAAGTTGGTTGAGAGATTCAACAAGGAGACTCGGGAGTTTGAGTTCAAGGACGTCTTGCGGGCGCTTGAAATGCCCATTCTATGATGTTTTAACTGCAAAGTAGAGTTGGGATGAAATGAGAAAACTGTGCCAGTGGTTTTGTCTACATAAGAGTAGCAAAAAATAAGTGGCTTTGGTCTCATCTCTATTGAATAGTGTATGGAATTTTTTTTTTTTCAGCGCCAAAAAAAAAAAAAAAAAAATCAGATGAAAAAAAGAGTATGGAAATTTTTGTTTGTTTGTTTTTGTTTTTTGTTTTTTTACTTTTTTATTAATTCGGATTAGTTATTTCTATTTGAGTTTGAGACCCAATTATTTCAGCATGATCGAGCTCTTGGATTTTTATTTTCTTTTGTTTATGAAATAGTATTGTTTCAGTTTTTAATTTTAATTTTAAATCCTTTTCCTTATAAACCTGGACGAGAAGTCGTTTTTAGCCTAAAAATGGTGTCAATCATGTGTCAAAATAAACATAACAAAAGGGGTATTTTGTTAGCTTTAGCCTTTTTTTTTTTAATAGAGAAAACGAATGTTATGTTTTAAAAGTTGAAGAGTAAAGTGTTATTAAGGTCACAGTTTGGAGGAATTTGTATAATTAATCTAAAAAAAGTTTTTTATAGATAGTGTAAACCGAATGCTTTATTTTTGAATTTGAGTTCGTAATTTTGCATGATTAAATCGGGTTAATTGCTCGTTTAGTCTCGAACATTTTACAAAGTTTACAATTTCATCTCCAATCATTTATTTTTGGTGCCTAAAAGGTCTTTAACCTCTTGAAAGGTTCATTTAATCTTTTTTACTAACAAATGGTAAGAGTTAAACGGAATAGAATACCTATTTCACATGTAATTTTTTTAAAAAATAATTTAGTATAAGAGGATTTTAATTCTGTATATTCTAATAAGGCTGTTTGTAACTCGCATGACATATTCTGTTAAATTTTTAATATCTATAAAAAAAAAAAAAGATTATTTGCAAATTTTAAAAGAGTTTAAGACCTTTTACCTTAGGAAAAAAAAAGGATAGAGATCAAATATTATTTCACATTAAGATTAAGGACGGAATTAGCAATTTACATGATTTAGCATAAAATTGCTTAGTTGGAATCCCAAATTAAAAAATAAAAATAAAAATAAAATAGAGAAAAAAATAGTGAGCATGCGACGACGTCGTTGTTGTTCTAAGTCAAGCGACAAGTCAGCAGATAATGGTTTATCGTCGGGAAGAGGGATTGCTCTCCTTCTCCTCTGTTTCGTCACCCAACCTAAACCATAACCCTCGTTCAAGTCTTTCTCTCTCTCTCTCTCTCTTTCTCTCTCTAAAAAACTCTGCACTCCAGTCAGTCGCTTCGTCTCTCTCATAGACCCAGTAAGTACAAACCTTACTGTTCCTATTTCCTCATCCCTCATTTTCCTGGAAAAACTCTCTCTATCGTAATATTCATTCCATTCCATAAAAAAAAAAAAATGTATATATGTCGTCTAAGATTCTCATTTTTGTTCTCTTCAATTTTCGCTCAGCTCCAATGGCCGATTCCTCCGACGACGCCAATCACATCGAGAAGCTCTACGAGTTCGGCGAGCGTCTCAACGAATCCAAGGACAAGTCCCAGGTAGTATTTATTGCTTTTGCCCTAACCATTTCTTCCACTTCCATGGCTTCTTCTTCTTCTTCTTTTTGCTTTTTTTTTTTCCTCGATTAATTTTCCAGCGAAAAAAGACTTAGGGTTTGGCTTTTTTTTGGGTGTTGCAGAATGTGAAGGACTACCAGGGGATTATTGATGCGGCCAAGACCAGCATCAAGGCCAAGCAATTGGCCGCCCAGCTCATTCCTAGGTTTTTCAAGTTCTTCCCCGACCTTTCCGGTCCTGCCATCGATACTCATCTTGATTTAATCGAGGAAGAAGAGCTTGGGGTCAGTAGTTCCTTATTTCATGTTTAGTTTTGTTTAATTTTTGCAGAAAGGTTGGATTTTAATCGTGTTTCGAATTGGGAAATGTGGGAAAAGCAAGAAAATTTTGAAATTGGGAAATGAAATTTCGTGGAAGGAGGTCTTGGGATCAGTATATTAAGTTTGATAGTTTTTAATTTTTTGCAGTACGGTAGGATTTTTAAAAAGTGCGGAAAGCCGCCAAGTTGTTAGGATCAGGAAATGAATTTGTTGGAAGATTGTATATGGGGTCTTGTTAATTATGTCAAATCCGTGTTTGATTTATACAGGTTCGAGTTCAAGCGATTCGGGGACTTCCCCTTTTCTGCAAGGACACGCCAGAACATATCGCCAAGATTGTGGACATTCTCGTGCAATTGCTTGCAGCTGGTAAAACGTTGTTCTTTTGGATTGTGGATTTTTGAGGGCATAACTGTTCTTTTTTTTTTTTTTTGGGGGTATAAATATGATTTTGGCCATTGTTTATGATGTAGAGGAATTTGTTGAGCGTGATGCCGTCCATAAAGCGCTCATGGCTCTCTTAAGGCAAGATGTGAAAGGTAATCTTGTGCTGTATTCAAGTTTACTGAGAATCTGACCTCGTATTACCATTGGGAAAGTCTGAAATAAGGAGTGGTGTATTAAATTTCATTTTATGAGACTAAACGCAATGCTACCATAGACATTCCATAACGTGGTTAAAGACCTTACTAGGTGGAAAATTTGAGCATCATTTTGGACTGTGTCCAGTGAAATATCTGTCACCAAATTTTGAGAGGAAAGTTTCACCTCTGGTTAGTGGTTAGAAATTTCAAAGGACCTCTTCTTTTGCATTCTAAATGAGATTTATTTTTATTTTTATTTCCTTCGGTTTCTATCTATCGTTTTTTTTAACCTTGCTCAATCCAGTTAAATATTATTTCATCATATGGATCCTAAAGTTTTTTCAACCACGCCCAATTTGGTATGGTTTTATTACTATTATTTTCTTTTCTAATATTGATGACTTCATAAAATAGGGTGAAAGAAAAGAGAGACAGTTTAACTGCCC
Source organism: Ficus carica (assembly GCA_009761775.1). Taxonomy (NCBI): domain Eukaryota; kingdom Viridiplantae; phylum Streptophyta; class Magnoliopsida; order Rosales; family Moraceae; genus Ficus; species Ficus carica. The sequence continues at coordinate 11,266,172 of CM019739.1, read as the reverse complement.
TGCTGAATGTAGTGGGATAAGTGCGTTAGTGTCTCAAGATCCTGTCAGTTTTAATAATCTTTCTAGGATGATTATAGCATTTTTAGTTGATTTCTATACACAATGTCGTCCCAATGGCATATAGCAGGGCTTATTTTTATAGCTTGTCTTCGTTTGTGTTACTTTCTCATTACCATCTTGTTTGTGCAGCTTCTTTGACTGCATTATTTAAGCACATTGGCAGTGTTGATGAGCCAAGCACAGATGAATTTATCCGGGAGAAAGTGTTGACCTTTATAAGAGATAAGGTGTCAAAAACCATGTTCTATGATGGTGATTGCAACGAGTACCATGATCTTTTAACTTCAGTTGGAGACTAAGTGATCTATTCATTGCAGGTCTTTCCTATTAAAGCAGAACTGTTGAAGCCTCGAGAGGAAATGGAGAGGCATATAACTGATTTGATAAAAAAGGCACGTTCACTAATCTGCATTTCATCGTTTATGTGCAATATGCATCAAGGTTATGAATCTTCAATGTTTACTTCATTGATTTTTAAGAGTTGAAGGACTAACCTGAGTTCAATTGCAGAGTTTAGAAGATGTAACTGGAGCAGAATTTAGAATGTTCATGGATTTCTTAAAAAGTCTTAGCATTTTTGGAGAGAAAGCTCCTCCAGAACGAATGAAAGAACTTATTGGAATTATTGAAGGTCAAGCTGATTTAGATGCCCAATTCGACGTGAGTTATCTTCCTACTCTTTTGAGACAAGATATGGCAATGAAACAAATCAACCTGCACCGTGTATTGCCTTTAGAATCTTGATCCAAAGATTTGCGATCTGTTGTGATAGTTATATATAGTAATAAACACATATGAGGGATATAAATGTGTGGGAAGATCCTTAAGTTAGGAGTTATTTTGCTGTTAAGATTTGAACACCCTTCTCAAATCCATAAGTTAGAAATCATATGCATATATGTTTTTTCCATTTTGTTCCATATATGCCATTTTGTTCTGAATCTCCTCTTGTTGGTGAGGTTAAGGTTCATATTTTTTCTGGCCAAATAAGTACAGTATGATGATTATCTTTTTTCTCTATGATGTTTTTTTTTTGAATTACTATGATGATTGTTTTTTGTTTGCTCATATATGCATGCTGCGATTTCATTTCATAGGATTGATTTGTTGAACAATAAGTAGGATTTTGCTTTCTGTTGTTAAAGTCCTCTATTTTCAAGTTTATTAGAATTGTTGAAATGCAGGTTTCAGATGCAGACCATATTGACAGATTGATATCTTGCCTCTACATGGCCCTTCCGTTTGTTGTGGTATGGAATGTGTGTTTGGCGTTCTAGACCTAGTCCTGTACACTTTTTCCTGTGGGGTTTTTTTTTTTTTTTTTTCTTTTTCTTTTCAATCAACAAATTACGACTATCTGTAATATTTTGGACACAGAGAGGTGCGGCAAGCAGCAAGTTCCTAAACTATCTCTATAAGCACATAATACCTGTGTTTGATAAGGTAATAATACTTTACCTACACAAGTTTGATGAGTTTATTTGTATTTTTATTTTTTAATTCCATTTCTTTGGAACTTGCTAAAATTTGATTCACCCATTTGGAGCCTTCTTCTGTATTTAAAAATCTGAAGTTTCTTGTTAAAATTCTCATTGAATTTTCTTTTGGGAGAAGGAACCTATTCTTACATTTTTTTTTTTGGTTGTGTCAGCTTCCTGAGGAACGGAAGTTGGATTTGCTCAAAGCACTTGCTGAGGTTTCACCTTATACAACACCACAAGATTCACGCCAGATTCTTCCTTCAATTGTTCAACTGTTAAAGGTATGATTAGTGTGTGTTGTTGTTGTTGTTGTTGGTTTTTTATTTTATTTTATTTTATTTTTTTATTTTTTATTTTTTAAGTTAAAGGTATGGTAGTTTATTTCAATGATAATTGTAATTGAATACTTAGATCAAAGAACATTTATAGATCGAACAGTTATAGTTATGACCTGATCAAATGCATTATATATATTTTTTAAATTGGACATATGTACCAGAGAAATCAAATGCGATTGACTTGTGTATTTACTCTGAGAGAATTTCTCAGCTTGGTATTTTCTCCCTATTAGAGCAAAATCTTTACTTAAATGCCAAGACAATCCTTAAGGGTTTCTATAGTTTATTGTGTAATCATCAATTTTAATACAGTTTTATTCTTACGTTCCTCTTTCTTTCAGAAGTACATGCCTCCGAGGAAGACAGGAGAGGAAATGAACTTTACTTATGTCGAGTGTTTGTTGTACACATTTCACCATCTTGCACACAAGGTTTCTGATTTCGTATAATTTGCATTCTCAATGTACTAGCATGGGATGCTACCGTTCAAAGCTTATTTACTTTAACTCTATTGAATAGGTTCCCAATGCCACAAACAGTTTATGTGGTTACAAAATAGTGACAGGACAACCATCAGATAGGCTTGGGGAAGACTTCTCCGAGCAATACAAGGACTTAACTGAAAGGTGATTGTTTCTCTATACACAGTTTTTGTTAAAAATATATGCAATTGTGTATATTTCTTAATCGAAAGATGCTAGCTAGTTAGTAAAATGTTTTTACATCATACCAACGGCTTTTTGTCAAAACGCACCATTGAAGTCGGGAGGGTTTATGTGATGAGAAAGAAGTGCCTTCCTTTTTATAACCCACAGAGTAAAAAATTCTGTGATGAAATAAATGATTCCTTTTCGCTGCATTGGGGTTTAATATATGATTACAGTTGCACTTGCAATTTGCAAATATGGGTGAATAGTTAACTCTGTTCCTGCTCTGTTTCATAGACATGATATTATTCCTCCTTTTATGACATTCATCTTCTTAGGACACCTTCGGTAGAAATTTAGAAAAAAGACTTGCACCCGTTTCTCAAACTTAGTGAATCAAAAGCTGCTGCATCTGTTGCTCTGTTAGGTAGCTGTGATAGTTGGAAGTGATAAGCTTGATCCGTGTGTAAGGTGCTATACATGCTACTATTGTCTGGTCTGACTTGCATTCGCATATCCCTAGTCCTTTGGTTAGGGTACTTCATGAGCTCCCGTACTAATCTTCTCTGTTTGCTATTATAGTCCTTTAAAAAAAGTCATCTTTAAAGTGTTCATAAGCCCCCTACTCCCAACATCTGTATTAGCACAGGCAAGCAACTTGAAATACGAATAAATTGGAAGGAAATATTAGAGATTACATGACTATCCGCATCTTTTGTCATGTATGTTCGGCATTATATAGAGGGTAGTCCTGCGTAAACCACATTACGTTGTTATTGTTCTTTATCATTTGTGTTGTATTTTCATTCATATTAACTCATAATTTAATTGTTTACATATGCTTCAGGCTGAGTAATGTGGAGGACCTAACTAGTGCTACCATGAAGAAGTTAACCCAGGGAATGGCTGAACACAATAAAGCAATGGCAGCGGCCAAATCTGATGAAGCAAAGGGTACCGTTGTGAGTTCTCTCTCTTTTGTAGTTTTAAGTGTCAAAATTTTTTTCCTTCCACTCTAGTAGTATATTAAAGCCATATTCTTTTTGCATGCAGAAAACTCAGAAGCAGAATACAACAACCGGTTTGCGAACCTGTAATAACATTTTGGCAATGACAAAGGTTAAAGGAATTACTGATTATTAATCTTGGAATTCATGTTCATGCATGTGTGAAACTATCTAGTCTAACCTCTTTGTTTAATACCTCTAATGATTCAGCCGTTACATGGGAAAACACCTGCATTTATCGGAGATAAGAGCATCAACTTATCTTGGAAAGAAGCAACAAAACCTGCAGTGTCTTCCTCAACTGCTACCGTCGGGTAGGAGAGATCTGCCTGATCATTATTTTCCCCTTTACCCGAAAGGATTATCATCTGTTTTTTTTTTTTTTTTGTTGTCATTCTTCATTACTAAATATCTTTTGAGGACACTTTCTTATCATTAAACAAGTGTAGGGAATTATTTCACATTTTTTGGCTCTTGGATCTTGCAGAAAACAATAAATATGCATGCATGACTTAAGAGACAAGAAATAAATCAGTTCTTATTTTGCTTCGACTGTTTGTGCAGAGGTAAACGGCCTGCCACTGGTGCTGCAAATGGATCAGGCAATGCCGCATCGAAAAAGGGACGTGGAGGTGGCGGTTTGCAAAATCAGCTCGTAAACAGAGCATTGGAAGGTTTATCTCAAGGCGGGAGAGGCGGGACAAGGGGCAGAGGCAGGGGATGGGTTGGTCGTGGAAGAGGAAGGGGCTACCGGTAAACCCTACTGCGTGGTGCGGTAAGAAAATAGGTATCAGGCTGGAAGAGAGGTTACCAGAAGAACTCAGGGAACTTAAATATTGAATTCATCTCCTAGGGACAAGTCTTGTTTTATAGAGGAAGTTGATGAGTTTAGACTCTGATTTGGACTAACACTTGTTATTGTAATCTCCGGAGATTAGACTGGCTGTGATTTGAGCTTCAGGATTCTGAGAGTCTTTTGAAACTTGGCTGGTCAAAGCAACAAATCCCGGTTCATTCAGGTGAAAGTGCGCGAGTGTCTGCGAGTTTATTTTAGTGATAATTGCAATTAAGAGGATGATATTATTGTAATTCAAATAATAGTGTATTATTTATAATTAGCTTTCTAATGTTGAATGCTTGACTCATTAGTGTATAACTCGGGTCGTGCTCCACATGAGCCATTGGTTTCAATTTGATTCCATCCGCCTTAATTATGGTTCTTTTCACCAAACATTGCAACCAAGTTACTGTACAAGGGTTTGATACTAGTCCAAATTAAAAATAAAAAAAAGGTCAAATTTTCAGTTATTAAAAAGTCAAGAACAGAGTGTGCCAATTGCCCTCGTTTGTTTTTAAGAGGTGGTCATAATAGTGGCAATTCTTTCACTGAAGATATGGATTGGTACAAGGTAGTAAGCTCATTAAAAATTAAAAAATTGTGTTTTTCTTCTTAAAATGTAAAGTAAATCAATTGTATGTTTAAACTATTTTTCAGAGTGTTCTCCAAGAAATTAGTCGTCTCGTTTTTTTATCAAAAAAATATTTATATGTAAGAGCATCTCTGGGCAACGTTAAATTATTTGAGTCAATAGTAAATTTCGACATATGGTATATGCTAAACAATTTATCACAAGATATAGTCAATGTCAAATTTAATATTTGATTCTTATTGGTTGCCTCTACTTTTTAATGTAATTTAAATATTTTCATTTTTAATTTATTAATATATTGAAAATTCACTTTTATAAGTTTATAAAGCAAAATAATGCTGAGATAGTGTTATATTCAGGGTCCTCTAACGATATTGAACAACAGATTATCTTCTGGTCCTTATGGTATTGACCTAGGTTTTAATTTGGTGTGGATTTGATATTATTTGGACCTTATGATATGGTAGTTAATCTTTTGGTTTTTATAGTATGGTTTTGAATCTTCTAGTCCTAATGATATTGATATAGGGGGGTTCGTTTGGTGTCAATTTGGAGTTGATTAAGATTAATATGATATTCACCTCTCCTAAGTATTATCCTATTAAATGCTACATTTACATATTGAACTCGTCATAATTTACGTATTACTTTGAAACGCCCTATCATCGGGACGTCATGTTTTTCTCGTACTTTTTATAAGATATAAATTGAAAGATAGCAAAAAACATAATAACTATAAATATTATTCGAAGTTTAATAAAATCTTCGAATGAATATTTGAAATAATCTGTTTATTATTATTTTTTTTTATAGATAAAACATAACCTAACTCATAGAAACTTTAAATATTAAAATCAAGTTCTTTTGTTAAGTAATGGTGGAACTCGATCTTGATATAGAAAACATTCAAAAGGTATTCTAATAAATTTCAAAAGGAATAGTTTAACCTAATGTTAGAAAATAAAGTTCTCAAATTTCAAAATTAAATAAAGACATTTAACTTAAGTTCTATTCTTAATAGAATCGTTTCGATAATTCGCTCAGCCACCACGCATATCTCCACGCCGAATCTCTTTCATTTTTAGACTGTAGCTTTACCTTTATCTGCAACATGCGAATAAAGTATAAGAAGCTAATGCTTAATACATCCTTAATCTCACAAAAAATTTAATCATCAACAAAATATAAAAACATCGTAAACACGTTGAAAACATGAGAATTCATAAAAGATAGATCAACTAGTCATTTTATCAAAATTTTTATCTTTCATCATCATCATCATCATCATCATCATTATTCCTATTATCTTTTTTACATCTCTTGGGTCCTAAGTAATGTACTAATGTGCACAACCACGATGAATATGAGTTGGCTAGACTCAACATCCACCGCAACAACCATCTACGGTTCCTCACGCTCGGCACCAACCTCTAGGGCTCCTCGTAGTCCGATTCAAAAGAGGGTTTGTCTATGGTACATGCATTCTAAATATCTTTTATTAGAAAAGTTCTCATCTTATCTCTTCATAAAAATGATGAGGTACGTAGTTAAAAACATCATCATCTTACAACACATATCTCAATAAAAACCTCATTGAAAATAAACCTCATGAAGAGCAACCATCATCAAAATTTTATGTCATTTAACATTATTTAAAACCATTTAGAATTTTGAACAAACATGTTACAAGTGAGAGATGTACTAACCTCACTTCAAGAACTTACTAAAATTGCTAATTAGGTGACGTAGCATCTCAAGACCACAATACGCGTGCTCTTCGGTGAATTCATGTCACAAAATCATAGAATTAAAACTCTATTAAAAAAAAAATCATGAAAATCCTAAAAGTCTCAATTTCAATTTTCTAGAAAAACACTAAAAACCAAATCCATAAATCTAACATCTCCAATTCAAGAGTCTATTATCAAAGCTTTCAATTCATCACTTTATATCATCATCAATTCATCATCTAACTCAATAATTTTCTCCAATTCCTAAATTGCATCAAACCTTAGATTTTAAAATTTCCAAATCAAAAGCGTTAAAGAAAAGTACCTTTAATATCTGTTGCAATCAAGGTCAGAGACTCACAAGAAAAGTGAATCACAAAGGTTTGGTAGTGAGAAATCACAAAATCTCTCTTTTCTGAAGGGGGAGAAGGAGAATAGAGGTTGAGACTTAAGAGAGAAAGAACGATAATTTTCTGAGAATATGTCTAATTATGTTTCAGACTTTTGCGTTTTTTTGGCTTTTTTGGCTTTTTAATAATTAATCCTAATCATCCAGTTGCTAGTATTTAAAGTTAGGTAATGATCTAAGGGTCCAAAATAAGCCTAGAGAAGTTACTAAGTCGGCCCCTCTTTTAAATCTGTTTTTCTTTATTTAACTGAAGTGGGACTGTAGCAGATCACGGTGCCCAAAGTAGTGCCGCGGTCTACGTACTTTTTCTACGTGGCACCCATTCATGAGTGCTGCAGCGTTCTGGGCTCGGATTTTTGGCCCAAAAGAGCCCCAGAGCGCCATGGCGCCCGATTGTTGACGCCGTGTGTGCCCGAGGCTCAATCAAGCTTCTAATTAGCGCCGTTCGAACTCATCTATTCATACCTTAACCTATTTTACACCAGATCAACTATGCATGGGCAATCTATCATCCTAAAATTAACATAAAGCTTTGTAATTCTTACTTTATTTATCTATCACATTAAACATGAATTCTTGAGCGTATTAAAGCACAAACTCCAGTACAATGTCTCTCAGATGCGCAAATCAATTGGTCATCGTGCGCGGATGTTATTGCCGATCACGGCCGACCCCATCACGCTCTCCGAGTGAGTCTATACGGTTTTATCAAGCGTATTATGCGAGTGCTTGTATATCACCGAGTCTTCAACCCAGACGAATTAGGTGGCAAAAATATAGAAGAAACATACACTCTGACGCCTTCTTCTGAAGGCTGCTGCTGAAGGGGTAAGCTGGTCCCTTCCGTGTCCCCGTTTGTTGAGTTAAATGTTGGACCCGATTGTTTTTGCGCCATGTCATGATCGATGTTACAAAGTGGTTGCAAGACGATAGAGCAATACATAACACCCTTTGAGTCCATCTATATATGGGATGAATCTATGGGAATATGTGAAGAACTACTCAGAATTTGAAGCTCTTACTGATAGTGCGATGGACTGTGATTCAACTGTCCTAAACCTTGCTATTCACGACTTGAAGAAAACATTTGACGGAGTTTCCTCGCTTGTCGAGGTGGGAGGAGGTAGGGGAGCGTTTTTGTAAGATTATCCTCCAATTATTCCCAGAAATGCAATGCACGGTTCTAGATCTACCACACGTTGTTGCCAATTTGTCAGACACTTCCGACATAAGTTTGTGAGTGGTGACATATTTAAGGCTATTTTTTTACTCAAGATATATATATATATATATATATATATATATGCACTTTTTTTTTTTGCTTAATGTTGAACAGAAACCTCCCATTATTAAATCGCAGCTTATGCTCCATGCTTGAAATGACGAGGAGTGTCTCACCATTTTAAGAAATTGTTGAGAATCTATTCAAGGCAGTGGAAAGAAAGTAATAATTATTGATATAGTTTTGGGTGACTATAAAGATGCAGCTGAATTGACGGATGCATAATTAAATTATGATATGATGACGGTGCTTTTGATAAATGGAAAAGAACGTATTGAAAGCGATTGGCAAAAATTATTACAGACGCTGGATTTTCTCGACATGAGATAATTGCTACTGTCGAAATAAGATCTATAATTGAGATTTTTCCTTAATTATTATGGTTTCAAAAACATTGATGAGAGAGAGAACAGAAACCTGCCATCTGTTTAATTTACTATATGAGAAACAGTAGCTCGTCTTGTTTCAATTTGGGATCTTTTTCTAGTTAGATATTGGGATTATTATCGTAATGTAATGTTGATTTCAAAATCAATGAAAGATATATATATATATGTGTGTGTATGTGTATATATGTATATATGTATTTATATATTAATATAAACAAATCACAAATGCGTAAGAAATTTCAAAATCACGACTCTCTTTGTTTCTCTACATTTTTTTTTTTCCTTTTTCCTATTGAAGTCCCTCCCTTTTCTTTTCCTTTCCTTCCCTATTCATCTTTTAATTTATTTTTGGAATATGGAAAATAAATTAAGCTAGAGGGAGAGGTTATATTTCTTGGATGAATATTGAAGATTTAGCTTTGCATTATGAACGACAAAGAAATTACTATGAAGAGTGATAACTAATGAGGTTATCGTGTAGCAATTTGAAAGCATGAAAACGCGTACTTAATAATTTTTTTTTGAGAGGCTAAACATAAATTCATTATAAAGAAACATATTAGAAATTTTACATGATTTTCAATCACACTAAATTCGAATTATGGATCAAACTTTCACCTTAAGCAACAAACATGAGAGTACTTAGAGCTCTGGACAAAATTTTTGTAGCATCTATCATGGCAAGCTAGATAGGAATTCTCTAACGTACAGTGGAATCGAGGGAGCTGAATTTGCAGAGGATGCTCAACCAGGTTCATTTTTTTGGTGCGACAACATTTGCATGCTAATCAGGACCTTCATCGCCCTAGTCATTGTACGTTGGGTGTATTTTTAGCCGGATAAAGGAAATATATTCTTTACTAAGGGGTTTGGATGTTGGAGTACTTAGAGCATCTAGAGCAACAAGACCCGGAACATCAAGATCTGAAGTATCAAGATCCGGAACACTAAAGAGTTGGTATATCAAATGTCTTTTCAAGAAAAGAAGATCAAGAGACAAACCTACTTATTTCAAGCCATTTACCGAGTTAATGTAAATTAATTTATTGCATGATTACAAGTTTGAAGTCATTTTATATTATATTAAAGAGAGAATAAACTTTTGAATTAATAGGAGATGAAACTCTATTACACCCGCTGCACTATGAAATCCTCTAATCGAGAGGAACGTATGAGCACAATTTCTAATTCAAATTCTTGAGACAATCAGATTGGTGTACCGTTTTTTATTATATTTTCTGAAGGATTCTTTTGTGTTCTTTGTGTTATTGCTTAATTTTTGTCCAAATTAAAATTAAGAAATCAAACTGTCAGTTATTAAACAAGTCAAGAACAAATTATGCCAATCACCCTTGTTTATTTTCAAGACGTGGTCACAATAATTGTGGCAATTCTATCAATTGAATATACGGTTAATATAAGGTAGTAAGTAAGCCCATTAAAATCTAAAAATTTCAGTGTTTTTCTTCTTCAAAGTTGTCAAGCAATTGTAAATCAATTGTATGTTTAAACGATATTTTGAATGTTCTATATGAAATTTGTTCTTTTAGAAATATACCAAGGAATTTCGCCTCATTTTTTTAAAAATAAAACTCTATATGTGTAAGTGGTGAACATATTGTAACATATTTTTTAAATTAAAAAAAAATGTCTTTCTAGTTTCTAAACTAAAGGGATAAACTAGCAAAATAAAGTGAATTAATAATCGGATCTAGAAACTAGAAGCTGTATTTATCTTAACCTATAACATAACGTCATATAATAAAGAAATCAATTATGATACATTAGATTTGACTCATTATGAATAAAATTAATAGATATGTCATATCTTATTAAATCTAACTTACATAAATCAATCGAGGACCCTTGCAAAATTTCCTTTGAATTTTTTTAAAAATGGGTAAATTGCTTGTTTAGGGCATGTTTGGTACATTGCATATATTAGCACTCCGTATTTTATTATTTAAAGTAATACAATGTTTGACAACATCTTTGTATAATTTAATACAATATGAACTGTGATATCTTATACAACAAAAAACCTATGTATTAGGTTGTATTGTATAATTTAATCTAAATGATTATATTAAAAAATAAAATGTAATAGATTTCAATATAGAGTTTGGATTGGGTTTCTGGACGAGAGTTGTGGTAGGGTTTCAGTACGGGATCGAGGTCTGGTTTCAGGGTTGAATTTCAGGACGAGGTCGGATTAGGGGTCGGGTTTCATGACGAGAGTCGGGTGTCGGGGTTGGGTGGTACCAAGATCCGAAGTACCAAACCCAGAGCACAAAAAGTCAGTATCCTAAAGGTCTTTTCAAGAAAGGAAGACCAAGAGATAAACATGCTTAGTTCAAGACATTTAATGTCTCGAGATAATGTAAATGCACGGCTACAAGTTTAAAGTCAATTTCTATTCTATTAAAGAGAGAAATAAACTCTTAAATTTATAATAGATTGAAACTTTATTACATTTACAGCTACTACTCTATAAAGTCCTCTAATTAAGAGGAAAATATGGACACAATTTCTAATACAAATTCTCGAGGCAATCAGATTGATCTCTAGTTTTTTTTTTTTTTTTTTTTAAATCATATTCTCTTAAGGATTCTTTTAGGTTCTTTGTGTTATTGCTTGGCATTCTTGATTTTTTTGTTCGTTCAATCTTGTTTCTGGTTCATGAACGTTCATTTGCTGTTGGAAGAAATTTTGCTCCAACAGCTATTGTTCGCGATTCAATGGGCCTCCTTCATTCTATTACCACAAAGGTCTTGCGAGCATTCGGTGCTCTTAAGGCCGAGCTTCAAGCTGCCTTGTTGGCTCGAGAAGTTGTTTCTGTGCATGGTTGGGCTAACTTAATTTGTGGTGGAATTGGACGCCAAGATTGCTGTAGACTCTGTTGTTTCGGCCGAGCCACTAGACCTAATAGATGGTCCATCCTACTTTGTTTTCCGTTTTAAATGCCATTCTATGTAGATTTCCTTTCCTTTGATCCCAATACTTTGCAACAAAATTGCCATGAGGCTGCTTGTTGGTCTTTGGAAATTTTTAATGACTCCAATTGCTTCGTGAAAAAATAAATAAATAAACACCTAAATAGGTGGATATTGATTCACCTGAGTCCGTTTATTAAATAATAAATAAATGTAATGGGAAAGATAATGAAATTGGAAAGTAAAGTAATGGAAAGAGAATGAGGATCATTGATTTCCTTCTTAGTATTTATTTATCTATTTGATAGCATAAAATGAAACAATTTCATTCATTTTATAGTGTTTACTAACCAAAGTAATATTAATTTTATTAATATAATTACTAAAATATCCTTATATATATTTATATATATATAAAACATTAGCACATGAAAAGTTTTTAACGGTATATGAATAAACAACCCCATCGGTCCGCTCCTTTTAATGGACATTCTTAGCCGTCCTCCGAGGGTTAACACCCCTAGATCAGATCGTGAACTCATCCTATTTTTCAAAGGGTTTCATAATTGGACATTGAACCCATTTCACATGATGGGAGTTGCCGGGGTATTGGGTGCTGGCAAACTCCAAAGACTTATAATAAAAAATGTTTTAAATGAGAGACTGCCCCTTCGCCTTAACACTTTGTTTGCGGCATTTCTTGGGTACGTTAGCACTCGATTTCGTTGGTAACAAACATCCAACCGAATTCAATTTAATTGTTTACTTAATTCAATTATTCAATTTCAACGAGTGAATTTCAAAGCTTTTTTTTTTAACTCGACTCGCTCCCTGCTCAAAAAAGAATTTGATATGTATTCCCTTTGACAATGAATTAATATTTAAGGAGATGCAATGATTGACATTCTCTTTCTTCATTCGTTATATTGTGGGGACCACTAAAATATAATTTTTTTTTTGTAAGTAAACACATAATTAAGTGGGAAAAATAAAGACCATTCACCTTTCCTTTTCCTTTATTGCAATGTAAACATGCCCGGTAAATGACAAGAATATGAGAATTATAAAATCTAATTTGAACATATTTTGACCCTTTTTTTTTTTTTTGGTGAATAGAACATATTTTAACTTTAAACGGTAGAAAAATAACCTTTTATGATAATTCTCAGAAAAGAATCAAGCTAAATAATAATTGCCGGAATGAAATTCAACATCCACATTTAATTTAATTATTATTATTTTTTTTTTTTGTCAATATTTCTTCAAATATCAATGTGAAGTAAAACTTGAAGTAGGCATTGTCTCTTTAAACCCCAAATCCTCTGCCAATTGCACACCTAATACTCCACATATTCATTAATTAATAAAATAAAAAATGTGAAAAATAAGATCCAATTAACTATTTTTTTTTTTTTTTTTTGACGATCCATCCAAATTAACGATTAAATTAAGAACAACAGGAAAATTCCATACAAATAAAAATATATTAATCGAAGAAAAACGAGAGAAACCACGAGCGTGTCAGCATAAGAACAAGAACCCTCTTTTCTCGATTCAGGCACTCATAACCTGATAACACCCCCCCAAAAAAAAAAAAAAAAAAAAATCGGTTTCACTGTCAAGACGAAATCTTTTCTCCGAATTCACATTGCGAAACTTCGATTTCGATCTTCTCCGACCAATTCCCGTTAATCGGAGATGGAATCGCACGCCCACGCTGCAGCCTTATATCCCATCATCAACACCACCTCGCCGCTCCTAGGCGCCGACAGCCAGCCGTCGCGGAGCCGCCGCTCGGCGCGGCTAGTCCAGTCGCGGCCGCTGCGCGGGGCGGCGCGGTTCCTGCGGCGCGCGAGCGGGAGGGGGTTGATGCTGCGGGAGCAGTCGGTGCGGGTGCGCGAGGCGGCGGCGCAGCAGCTGGAGGAGCGGCAGAGCGATTGGGCGTACTCGAAGCCCGTGATCGCGCTCGACATGCTTTGGAACGCCGCCTTCATCGGGATCGCCGTCGCGGTGATGTGGTTGAGCGCCGCCGAGGACCCCTCGCAGCCGCTGAGGGTGTGGATTGTCGGCTACGTCTTCCAGTGCGCCGTCCACATGGCGTGCGTGGCGGCCGAGTACCGGCGGAGGCGCCGCGAGGCTCTCCTGGCCGTAATGGATGCCGGCCCGGGATGGGAGAGCGCCGGGAATTTGAATTCTGGTTCTGGAAGTGATGCGGAGGATTACGCGGCTGAGGAGGAGGGTTCGGATGAAAGTGGAGATGGAACCAGGTAATTTGAGACCGATTTAGTTCAAATTAAGAAGATTTTTATTTTATTTTCTAGGGAAAGGAACAAGATTTAAATTTTGGTGTACTTGATTTACAGTTCTTATTGATGCAAATAGTTGTATGGATGATTTAGTGTGATTTGCCTTCGCTTGTGGTTGACTTCATGCATATATGCTTGTCTTGCTCATTGATTGATGCTGCATATGAATTCCCGGGTTGAATTGGTGTAGTTTTGATTGAGTTCTTATTGACGGAAAGTCGACAATTTTTTGTGATTTGAGCTTGTTTGTAATCTGTTAAATATTGTTTGGCATTGCCTCCTAAAAGCCTTTTTTGGCTGCTTGATTCCAAAACCTGCTTTTGGTAAGTTTTTGGTGTATAATTTGATTTAGTTCACATTGATGAACATGATTTTATTATGTCTTGTGATTTCAGTTTTTGTTTATAATCGATGTTCTATATAATAGACACTGTAGTATTTTTCTTTGATTGATGGTGTATATTGTGTTGACAGTCTTGCAAAGAATCTGGAGTCTGCAAACACAATGTTCTCATTTGTATGGTGGATTGTTGGGTTCTACTGGGTGACTGCTGGTGGTGACAGTTTGGTTGCTGAAGCGCCACAGTTATACTGGTTAGTTTGGTTCAATATTCAAAGTTTATTCCTTTAAGAAATTTTCAGGTTGTTTGTTTTGCTCTCTTGTCGCTCACCAATGGTCGTTTTTTTTTTTTTTTTTTCTTTCTTCTTTCCAGGCTTTGTGTTATGTTTCTTGCTTTCGATGTGGTCTTTGTCGTGATCTGCGTTGCAGTTGCGTGCCTTATTGGTATTGCTATTTGCTGCTGTCTCCCGTGCATAATTGCAATCTTATATGTTGTCACAGATCAGGTAATGACCAAGGATTTTATATTCTTTAAATGTGCTAGCATTCTTTATATGAATTGAGTCGGTAAGAATCGGCTGCAATTAAGAAAAAATTTGATATTTATTGCTGTTCTTACTGGCATAAGCTATGGCTAATTTTGGTATCAGGGAAATAGATTTCTATTATATTTTATATTCATACAATTTAATCGTCTCCTCGCTTATTTTTGTTGATTGAAAATATGGTAAACTTTAGATTTGTTGCGACATACAAGTTTGGTTGTGCAATCCCACAGTCAAATATTTATCCAGGAGTTATTTTAATCAATCCTATCATGCTGGAATTTGGTTCAACTGATGCCTAGTAAAACGTGTTATGTGGGGATCCATGTAGGGGACTATCGCTATTATAGTTTTCTTTATTTCTTTTTCGCAGTTGAATTTGTCTACTTTTGGTTACTGGTTAATTATTCTGCTCGCGTGTTGGCCAGTTGTTTGTCAGTTACCTGTTATGATCTTAAGATTTATTTGCTTATCAGACATCTGAGTCCATTATTGAATTTCTG